>CAUYPK010007079.1:0-18723 GCA_963574355.1 Loris lydekkerianus | reverse complement strand
GGTGTCTGGGGAAGGTGTCGGGGCTTTGGATCTCACTTTTTCCATTTTGGGGTGCAGCCTGTCTTGTAGAGGGGGGTCAGCTGATAGGACAGACTACCAAGGCCTCCAAGATGGAAGTCACCACAAGGGAGGGATGGAATGCAGATGAGGTATACGTTACTCCAAGAAGCCCATTTTATCCCGGCACGGTGTGTGGCTGAGGCCAGAACCCATCCCCTGCCTCCCATCCCCTGCCTCCCTTGGCACAGCAAATGTTCTCTGGGATTGGGAGCGATGGCTACAGATGTCACTGTAGCTTAAAAAAATGCCCTTTTAGGAACCCAAGACAGGCATCAGGTGCTGAGGTCTCTGCAGCCACCTGAACGACTTTCACAGCACTGGACCAAAGCTTCTTTGGACTGTATGGGACCAATCTGCAGCATTGCCACAGCCACCTCTGAACACTAAGCTTCCCTGTGCAGTGGCAGATGTTCCATTACCTTTCACTAAGGCATTTGGAGCAGAATGGCCTCGTTGGACTGGAGAAAACTGAGTTACCTGAGAAGCATCGTGAAGTAGCAACAGAAGCCTGTAGAGAAAAACTGGACTTTCTGCACATCTGACAAAAGAAACTCAAATGGTTTTAACTTGAAGAAATAAGACATTCCATCTTTTATCTATCTTACTTCAAATTTTTTATGGTAATTTAGCTTTGCCAAATCAGTGGTACCAGGATTATTTACAAATGACTTAAAAAAGACTGATGATATATCTGCACAAGCCTGGAGGCTTTCCTTTGGTTACAAATCAGCATTCACCAGCACGCCATTGGCAAGATCTTTATTTTAAGATTATTCACCATGAAGAACCAAAAATTAGCTTATGAAGGCTTTTTAAAAAAATCAAGAAAACAAAAATATCATTTGATAGGCAAATAACAGCATCCAAATCAAACTCTAAGGGTACCATTCTTTAGAAGAATAAAGACAAGTTTTTTGCTCTTTGTGAGGTATAGAATTTGGGTTCACAGTTTATATCATTCATCTTTGAGAACTATTTCATTTGCAATATGTTGGTAACAACTTTTTTTAAGGTGAAATAATTTTGTTAATAGTAAAATTCTATTTGTATTATGCTCCTTCTAGATGCTAAGTTTTATGCTTTGCACTCTGAGGATACTGTCCTCAGAGTTTGACGTTTTTAGAAAGTGAAGTAACGCATGAGAGATACAAGATCTAATACTGGTGTAAGTTCTAGCAAGTATTGCCAGAATGGAAGGAGATGAGATTCACAAGGGTCTGGTGGTCAAGAAGGCTTCTCAAAGGAAAGAGTAGGATTTACATCAGTGTTGGAGAAGCCTGAATAGAGATGTTCAAAGAGTACCAAGGCTAACATGGCTGGCTTGATTCAATGCTTGAGAAAAGAGATCAGAAAAAAAGTGGTTGTGTAGACATTCTCAGCATTTTAGGTAGGGGATGGGAAATAAAATGGACTGAATAAGGCTATAGAGGCTTTGGAGGAGTATTGTGGTCACAGACAGGGCATCATTCTACTCCCTTAATATTCTGTCTTTTGATTAAGCTAAGGGAAATAGTTACTTCATAAGCAAGGAGCCAAATAACTCACTTTTATGGTCCTGTCATGGCTAGGACATCTCTGCAGTCCTTTTTGGATTATGTGATATATATATACACACATACCATGCTGCCACCACCCTTCCAAGTAGAGGAAACATTTTGAGGATCACCAACTAGCCCTTGTACCTCATTATAAGGCAACCTCATTGTGCCACATATTCTCTGTGTGTGGCTTTTCACAGTGGCCAAGAAAAACTTCCCTGTTGTCCTCTGAAGGTTTCCTGAAAATCATCTGACCAAAAGAAGATTAATAGAAGGAAAGAATATAAATTTATGTGATCATTGTTTTATATGATCTGGGAGCCTTCAGAATGGAGACTCAAAGAAATGGGGGAGAGTCCATATTTATGCTTATATTTAACAAAGTGTGGACAGCCATGTGAAGATATGAGAAACAAACAGGGTACAATCTAATGCTAATAGACTGAGTGAGGAAACCCAGAAATGCCTGTTTGTTTAGATTCTTCTGGCCTGTCTGTGCGGCATTCTTTCCTTCTGAATATTGGACTGGGCACTCTTTGGAATGGGGCTATTATATGACCTACAATTAGAAAAGATGGATTTGATAATTTCTTTATGGTCAGTTTTTACACAGAAAGTCAGGGGGAAAGTTAAAGTAATTATTTTAGGTTTTATAGATGGCTTTGGGGAATAGGGGTTCTTCTTTCTATAATCTGCCTTAGGGAGGAAGAATTATTGTTTCTATGGCTGGCCTTGGGGGGAGTAGAGGGTACCAGAGGCAGGAAGGCAGATCTTTTGCTTCTGAGGCATTTATTTTGGAGTATGGTTTTCTGAGCCTCAACACTTTGGAGTCAGAATTTCATTCCCTGTTCTTCCTGTATAACCTGAGAACAAATCCTTAACTACCCTGAGCCTCAGTGTCATCTGTATGATGAGGCTAATCCTATCTTCATAGTGGCAACATTTAAGTAAAATAATGCATATAAAAACACAATTTCCTGAACCATGTCAAGTCCTCAATAAGTGGTATATAAAGGAAATATTGAGAATAGGACTAGTTGCTTTTGGTTATCAGTTATCGAGAGAGAGAGAGAGAGAGAGAGAGTGAGAGAGAGAGAGAGAGAAAGAAGGAGAGAGAAAGGGAGGGAGGGGAAGAGAGAGAAAAGGTTAAGGAAGGAAAGAAGGAAGGAAGGAAAGAAGGGAGGGAGGGAGGGAAACTAGTATACGATTATTAAATAAAAGCTGCTCAACTGGAGTCCTAACTCCAACTGGTGCTTTGTCAAAATAGTAGTATGGAATAAATGAGAGAATCTGAGAAGAAAAGGGAAATGGGAAACGTGAATGAATGGAAAACCATGGAAGAAGCTGACAAAATAAAGAGTAAAGAAATTAAAATAGGGTAGAAGAGGCAAGCAGGAGAAAGGAACTTCCAATAGCTAACAATGAGAAAGAAGTGGCCACGTTTCACCTGCCAAGCAGGTCATGACCTAGCCCCACTAGGCGGAAGCCTCTCAGGGGGCCTCTGGGGGCGGGGCTGCATCAGTGGGCGTGGTCCACGGCGACCACGCCCCCACTGGTGGGCCTTAAGAAGGTGGAACTTTCTGTCCTGGGCAGCCCCTCTTCTCCTAGAGCTGAGTAGTGGATCTCGGCGGGCCTCAAGCCAGCAGGACGCGCTGCAGGTGCGGTGAGACCATATTGCCCGCTATCCCTCGCCTCTCGCTGGGCGATCGGTGGGCGCTGTGGGCCTGGGCGGCGCGGAGCGGCCCCTCCCCGCCGAGGAACGCAGGCTAGAGCTGTCGACCAGGCGGGAGTCGGCCCTGGGGCGGAGGCCGCCTCTGAGTGACCTGTGCCCCGCGGTCCTAACCCTGTGGAAGCTTATGCAGAAAAAGTGTCTCCTTTTAATTTTTACCACTCCGAAGAAGCTCAGAGACCTGGCAGATTCCCAAGGTTAGGTAGTCACCGTCAGTGATGGGGCAGCGCCCCAGGGCCCTTCCTGGGCAATCTGGCGCTGCTGGGGCAGGGGACGGAGGGGAAGTTGGTGTGGCCCCCACTACTGAGAAGGCTGTGATCAGGACAGACACAGTGTGAAACTTTCACGTGTTTATTATGTCTTTGGGAAATGAAGTGACTATGGCCCCTTTCCATCGAGAAATTTTCATTGTGATATTAGGATGTGTGTATAGAATTTCTTCCACAGTTACTGGCTTTATCCTCTAGTAGCCCTTGTTACAATCTGCACTTAAAATGTTGAGTGCTGCAGGCCTCAAAGGATCTCTTGAGGTTCTCGTTGACCTTTTCCTGCTCTGTTTCACCAGTCCTCCTTTCACCTGCTCCTTTTTCTCCCAAAGGCAGGAACCTTCACAGCCTTTCCTTCTGGGAGCTGACCGTAAAGAAATTCTCTGACCTATCTTGTCTGATTGTAGGTCCTAAGACCCCCATTTCAGAAAGGGTCCTACCCCATCCCATGGAGGAAGACATGAGGCACAGAGGGCCAAGAAGGGGCTGAATGGACGGGCCTTGCTCTGTTCCCACTCAGTCAATCAGTATCACATCACGCTCTTTTTGTGGGATCACATTTCATGCTGGCTGGATCAAGTCCAGACCGAGGACTGCAGTTGCTGCCTACTCAAATAACTTATGTATTTATAGCTTAGGATGAATGTGTTCAGCTGTCTAATTGACATCTCTTCTTGAATTCACAGAGTCCCCTCATCCTCTGCTAATTAAACTCTAGATCTTCCAACCTGCCACCAAATCTCAATCTTCACTCTTGTCTGGTTGCTTCCTGTTTCAGTAGATGTCACCATTATTCATTCAGTTGCCAAAGTGGGAAATCTGGGCATCCTTGAAGTCTTCCTCTCCTCAGATACCATATCCAATCGGTTACTAAGTCTCCCCAATGTTTTCACAAAGCAGATCTCTCTTGACTCTCTTAACTTCTCTGTCAGTAACAACCTCCCCAGTCCCCAGGTTAAGCGGATACTAGGTCCCCTCTGGTCTTTTGCATTCTGAATCTAACTCTACTAATCATCCTTTTACACTCACTCTCTGCCCTTAGCTCCACACCCCAGCCACAAAGAAGTACTTCCTCAAAGTTCTCATCTGAATCTTCTAAGGCCCTGGAAAGGATGGTCCCTGCTACTTCCTTGCCTGTTTCCTTTGATCTCTCAGCTTTCAAGTTTAGGCTTTCAGTTATTCAGGGACCAGATATCCTACAGATGAGTTTGGTAATGCCTGGTCACTTGTCCTTTGTACCTTGTTTTAATCCTGTCCTCAAGACAACCTGAACTGATGCTAGGTGCTGATAAAAGCTCCCCTGTTAAATGCTTCTCATTGCATTTCTCTTCCTTAGCTTTGATGATTACACTTACAATTTTGCATGTAGTCAGTAATGTTTTTATTAGTATGTGACTCTGCATGAGAAGGTTAGTGTGAATAGGACCTGCCTTTTCTCTCCATGGTGCAATGTGTAGCATATAAGACATACTCAGCAAACAGGCAATTAAACAAACCGTGAATTCTGGGATGAGAATCCATAGAACACATGGTGCTGTTGAAATCAGCCCTGACAAATTCATAGGAATGATACACAGTATTATTGCTTTTGGAAGTTGTATGTGTGAGTGGCTAGAACCTTCATGGCAGGAAGCAGGTGCAGCTGAAAAGTCTAGTTCTGTCAAGACTAGAAGAGTGGAATGGGAGTAAGAAAGGAAAAATAATTGGAAATAATTCTTGAAAAGCTCTAAGGAGATACTTTAATTTACAAAGTAGGCTTCTTTTAAAAAATTCTAAAATTTTTTTTATCAAGAAGAAAGGCAACCAGCAGAAACTCACTAATGGGTCCTTCCCCCTGCCCTTTCCTGTAATGTGAGCCAGCGTAGGGATGTCTGAGTAGTTGTCAAGATGCAACTCTATGTCAGTTATTCTCAGTTATAAAGGAGACAAAACTAGGGTTGCTTCATTAATGACCACACAGAATTTTGAGTCTGACAGGGTAAAAAGCTTCACTGTGCTAGGCAGAAATTTTAGTGTATGGTCAAGTCAGTGAAGACTTATTCTTCAGAAGTCAGTGAAAGGCTGGAGAGTTCAGAGGACAAAAATATGTTGTTTCTCCGTCCTTCCCAAGTCTTAGGGAAATAAATTTTCCTTTTACTTTTTTATTATTTCTGGAGGCCTATAATCTTTTCTTCTCAGACTGTTACAATAGAAAGAACAATAAACTTTAAAATCAGGATAGAGTTCAAATTCTGACTGTGTCATCTGTCTGTGTATTCTTGGGCAAATTATTTTTTATCTCTGACTGAGCCTTATGCACTGTATCTTTACACCCTTATTAAAAAGAAAATCTCATGTGAAAAGCATCTAAATGCTTGAGACTCAGTTAATACATGTGCTTTTTCTTCCTTCCTTTAAACTTCTTTTATTTTGGTATTACCAGTATTCCTTATTTTTACTTTATTTTCTATACAAATAGTTACCTATCATAGAAAATATTTCTTCTTTTCTTTCTAATTTATTCTCCAAACCAGTGTTTTGATTAGTTTTTCTAATGTGATATTCTATGGACAAATTGGGAGACAATTTCATACAGTAGTTTTATTATGAAAATACTTTTATAGTGGAAGTAATTTAGGTAAAAAATGTTTTAATCCAGGCCTAGGAGTAAATATTGGGGGAAAATTGACTTCTAGAATAAGGTGGGGGTGAATCTTGACATGAAAGTCTGTTGGTAATTAAGATGCTTTTGTGAAATAATTATCATTAGAGAATTATAACTACCTTGTGCTGATATGTGTTAAATATTTTCAGAAGATGGCTGATCCTTGGCAGGAATGCATGGATTACGCTATAACCCTAGCAAGACAAGCTGGAGAGGTATGGACTAAAACTTTGTCAGCCATAATGCTGTGAGTGTATGCAGTGTGTGACTGTCTTGTTAAATAAAATGCATATTTTGATTAATATGCAATTGTTTTCCTTTTTCTACACCCTTTAAATAGAGTGAATACTTAATTTTTATATTATTAAACTTTTTGTGATGACCATCATGAATCTGAAATAGGATGTGAGATTATATAATTTTGTACTTATAGGTCCAAACTATTAAAAGTAAGACAGATTGAATGTTTATTTTGTTTCTGTGATAGGGTCTTGCTTTGTAGCCTAGGCTGGTCTGGAACTCCTGGGCTGAAACAATCTTCTTGCTGCTGCCTCCCAAGTAGCTGAGACTATAGGCATGAACCACTGCACCTAGCTTAGATAGAATACCTTAAACCATTTCTGTATTTTATCTTTTTGATTTCAAACTACTTTTTTTAAATTAAATTTTATTTTTTTATTAATATTAAATCATAGCTGTGTACATTAATGCGATCATGGGGCACCATACACTGGTTTTATAGACTATTTGACACATTTTCAATACACTGGTTAACATAGCCTTCCTGGAATTTTCTTAGTTATTGTGTTAAGACATTTATATTCTACATTTACTAAGTTTCACGTGTACCCTTGTAAGATGCACTGCAGGTGAGGGTGATTGGTGGGATAGAGATTTTCTTTGCAGTTTTTACTTTTCGATTTTTTCCTAGTTGCACCCATGGCCAGTGAGTAATTTAGAACTCAATAATATAAAAGTGAATTGATTATTCAGGTGTCAAGGAAATAAGTTAATTTGGGATGTAAATTATTCTCAAGTTCATATTGCCTTATTCCCTACTTTTTGAAAAAGTGCTTTTCTTCATACTTACACTTTTTATTAGTCAAAATATAAAAATAACTAACAACTATTTATTTTATTTGAGGCATCCTTACTAGGGGATGATTGTATGTAATTTAACCCCATCATGGCTTTACGAGGAAGATCATATTGTCTTCATTTGCTATGCTGAGATCTCTAATTTCTCATAGTTAATAAGAGACACTGAGTGAAGATTCAAATCTTTTCTTTATGAGGCAGAGACTCTACACTTAACCATCAGGCCTAAAAGAATAAATCTATGACATTTTGATCTGCCTACGTCATCTACCTTAGCTGTTTTGCAGCAGTTTTGACGCTAATGAAGCATACATTAGCTTTCAAAATCGTTAGCTGCTCTGCATTTGAAGATGAAAACATAAAAGATTTTCACCACATCAGTAAAAGACATTTCAGACAAAAGGTAAAACCTCTCCTATGCTCTCCAGAATGTCTGAAATTCTTTCTGTCTAGAATATCCTGTTCTCACTAAGGCTTTTTCCAAAGACTTATCCATTATCATAACTGTAAGTTAGAAATCTAATTATCAAAAAAAGGTGAAAGTACATTTAACCATATTTTATTCAACACAGATTATAACTTCTAGCTCCAGGAGAACTGGTGCGCTTGGTATGAGATAATGTGATTAATATTGCAATAAAAACTATGATTTTAAAAAAGCATGTGAGAGCACATCATTTGTAAGAGAGATGGCCAAAGAAACAGTTATCCATTAAATTAAATTACATATTTATTTCAAATTAATGCACATTTAATTTTTTTTTTTTTTTTTTTTGAGACAGAGTCTCACTATGTCACCCTCGGTAGAGTGCCGTAGCATCACAGCTCACAGCAACCTCCAACTCTTGGGCTAAAGTGATTCTCTTGCCTCAGCCTCCCAAGTAGCTGGAACTACAGGCACACACTACAACTCCTGGCTATTTTTTGTTTTTTTGTTGCAGTTGCCATTGCTGTTTAGCTGGCCCAGGCTACCCACTGAGCTACAGGCACCGCCGTGAGACAGCTTTTTAATTCTAGGGATTTTTTTTTTTCTTTTGTCCAGATTTTCTTTCTTTCTCTTTTATTTTAAAGAACATAGAAGTCAAGGAATTAAAGTCAGCAAACAGAACCACGGGAGTAAACACATACCTGAAAAAAATACTGGAATCAACATATTTGGACCAATATAAAAAGAATATTCTTTTTTTCTAAAGAAACTACCCATATTGTCTTAATTCCTTCTCAAAAATTACTAATGTTTAACAAAATTTTATTATTTTTGATTTATTATTATTATTTATTTATTTATTTTTGTGGAGACTGAGTCTCCCTTTGCTGCCCTCAGCAAAATGCTGTGGCATCATACCTTACAACACCTTCAAACTTGTGGGCTCAAGTGATCCTCTTGCTTCAGTTTTTCTATTTTTAGTAGAGATAGGATCTCTTGCTTAGGCTGGTCTCGAACTCCTGAGCTCCAGAAATCCACCTAGTACTCTGGGAAACCAGAGTGCTAGGATTATAGGTGCAAGCCACCGTGCCACGCCAAACCACGTTTGAAAAAGTACAGTTCTTACCAACAGGATCTATTTTATTGAAGTTGTGATACATACAGTACTTAGGAAGAAATTGTCCTTTTTAAAGTACTTAGGCATTATGTTTTATTTTACTAAGAATAAGTTCTGATTTTATCATAAAAATATAATTATTTGATATAGAAATGTTTTATTTTGCCAAATCTGTAAATTCAATACTTTTCACATGATTTTATAAAATTATTTCTGGATACTTTTTTTTTTTTTTTAACATGTTTTTAAAACAGTTCTTTGCAGTTGTTGAAGTTCGTTGGTTGGATTACCTCCTTTCATCTTCACAGTAAACATAAAAAGAAGGCAAACTTTCTTTTTAGGGATGATGTAATACAATTTGAAGATTTAAATGTTTTGCCTATAATATTACTGAAAGTCAGCTTAGAATCTTTAGTTTTCTATTTCTAAATATCACCCCACATCTAGCTTTCATTTTTAATAGAATCACTAACAAAGTATCAAAACTGTCCACTCACCCCTCACTATACACAGGAAATAGCACAGAATCCACTTATGTTAATAATATGCACTTTAATTCATTTCTTTCCCTTAGTAAATATATTTAGTATCATCTACTATGTGCACACAGGGTATGTGATGAGAGTTGGTGGCCTACCTCTTCTCTCCTTCAATTTCATAACAAAAATGAGAGGGGGTGGGACTACCCCACACCTAGCTCCAAATATTGGGCTCAGCTTGGCCTGAACTATCAGTGTCCACAACCCAGGTCGTTCATCACAAGGTATTCAACAGCCATCAGAACTAGCTCACGTGCATGCACCTACATTGATGAAAACTAGAATTTCTTTTCCAAGATTAGAGAAAGAAGCTCGATCTCTAGATTAAGATTGTGAAGTTCATGGCCACCCTGTGTAACAAAACAAAGAGCAAAACCCCAAATAAGATAACACCAATAATATAAAACATAGTGGAAGAAAAAAACTGGCCCTTATTGACATAATGAGATCAAACAACAAAGAAGCTCACCCTAGCTCTTTCATTGTTAAATAAGCTGGGAGATTCACTTTATTGTTTAAATCAATTTGAATTTGGTTTTCAGGTAACTTGAACTGAAATTATTCTAACTTAACTGTACATTTTATATAATTATATCATCAGCCTAAAAACGTTATTCTACTTCACAAAAGCTTGTGAAAGTGCCATCTAATTCATAGTCATAGCTCCATGTGACAAGGACAGGGAGTTGATAAATTAATTTTATTTAGCTCTGTATTTTGTTATTGATTTTTCTCTAATTCTGTGCTCTTCAAGACTGGGTAACTAATCCCTTTTCTCCTATTGCTGTGTGACAAAATTCTCAACCCTTTCTATTGCGATTGAAAAGAAGAGAAATGCAGGAGCTCACATTCCTGCCAACAACTGTCACTCACATCAGCTGAAAGGTCATGTTTGTGCCTTACACAGTTGACAGGATGAAAACTACTGCCCAGCCTGGGGGTGGTTTCTCAGGCCTGTAATCCTAGCACTCCAGGAGGCCGAGGTGAGTGGATTGCTTGAGCTCAGGACTTCAAGGCCAGCCTGAGCAAGAGAGAGATCCTATATATATCTGCTAAAAATGGAACTATTAGCCAGGTGTTGTGGCTGGTGCCTGTAGTCCTAGTTACTGGAATGTTTTCTTCAGTAGTTCCTTCGTCTAGACTCTAGAGGATTCAAAGAATGAATCCATGGACCACAAATCAGTGGTAAGACAGGATTTATTATACAGAAAAGAATATAGAAAAATCTCCACCAGAGCTCTCAGCAGAGGGTAAGACCCAAGCCAAAAAATCTCTCTGCCTTGGTTCTTTGTCTAGTGTTGTGTATAGTCACAAGAGTCCTTTGTAGTTACAATTTGGAGGACTTGGTAACAAATGAATGGATGCAGTTTATGTGAATGAGCTCGTTATCGAATGGATACAGACCCTTCCACTAGGGCAAGGTGAATGAGCCCTTCTCTTCATGAAATTGCTCAGGCCTAGGACACTTACATGAAATTGTCAAGGCCTAGGAAAAGAGGGGGTTCCTTGTTCAGCCGTGAATGGGGGAACCCTGCCATCGTGTTTCTGCTGGCTTACCTTGTTTTATGGACATTCAGTACCGATTTCACACTTCCAGACCCTCTTGCTCCTGTGCTTAAAACCTGCAATCCCCAACAGCCAATCTCCCTTACATTTTTAGTTTAAGGCATTAGGTGAGTTGGATCATGTTGCACTGAGTAACATGTTGGACCTGCTACTGAGTAAGAAGAAAAGCTTTTGCTTCCTATGCCAGATACCCTGAAACATCCATAGATCCCTAGAGAGGGGAATATTTGCCTTTGTGAGAAACTGTATAAGAATTTTCTTCATTTTAAAAAGCCAATGCCCTTGGAAAATGTAAATTTCAAGCATTTACATTCATGTACACTTTAGAGGACAAAGTGTTCAGAGACAGATTTCTCATGTAGAGAGAAAAGGAATGTAGGACATACTGCTTACAATATCCACAGTACCTTAAGTGAAACTTCTATTTTTTTATGCAGATGGCGAGTCAAAAAGCGTGTGGGTCATGTCAGAAACAATGAATCATTATGAACTGGAAGGATAATTTGCTTTCAAGTTCTTTCGAGTGGCAGATAAAGCATACTTACCTAAAGATGCATATTTTAAGCATTTTTGAAAGTAACTAAGAGAAAATTAACTGAAAGACATTCATGTTTTTGAGGATAATCTGTTTCCAGACAATTAAAAAATCAAATACTCATGAAGAGTTTTATAAGACTTCTTTTACATGGATAAGCAGCCGAAGTCAGTATATATAGTACATAAACGTCAGAAACTTTCTGAATATGTTTACATAGTTATTGAAATAGGGAAAAATTAATCAAAAATATATTGTTAGTAAGAAGTTTGATACTCAGCTGAAGTTTCCAAAATTCTAATACAATACTGATTCCTATGAAAAATAAGCCCAATTTTCCTCTATTAAATGTTCAAAATTTTTACATTTTGTTATTTAAAGCACACTCAAATGAGTATTTTTTTTCTCTTTTATGACTTACTTCAAGTCATAAACTAACAGATGTTTCCAGATCATTATCTTTTTGTGTCTCCAAATAAGTAAAAAAAATTACAAGTAAAATTGTGATGGTGTATTAATCATTACTATATTTTCTATTTTAATTATTTTTTATTTTGCAAAGTCAATTTGATTTGATTACTTCAACTAATAGATGTGGCCAAATCATCTCGGTATGATTTTGAAACATTATCAGATAAATGTCTCAGTGATCATTTACTGCATTCATCTGCTCAGGTTGCCATAACAAATACCATAGCCTGAGTAGCTCATATGACAGAAACCTGTTTCCTCGGAGATGGAGAGGCTACAAAGTCTTAAGATCTAAGTTCTGGTAAGGTTCAGTTTCTGGTGAGGAATGTCTTCCTGGTTTATAGATGCCTTATTTGTCTGTCCTCATCAGTGACCAGAATATGTTTCTTTCTTCCTTTTCTTACCAGGACATCAGTTCTATTGAATTAAATTCCCGTCCTTATAACTTCACTTAACATAATTGCAACCACACAGGCATTATCTCCTTACACAGACATTCAGGTGCTTAGAGCATCGACATATGAATTGGGAAAGAGGGGACACAGTTCAGTCCATAGCAGTTACCTTTATACATCTGAGTTTCTTACACTTCTCTTGTTTAATCACTGGTTTGACATAAATACAAATATATGAATATTTTGCTAAATGGGTGAGTCATAACGATGCTTATGTACTCTACAAATAAAAAATTATCAGGTCTTTTAAGCTTGCTCCATTTTAAAAGAAAAATATTACTATATGTATAATAGAAATGTATATAAATGTGCACACATAAACATATATGTGAACATATATACGAGATATTCCTTTATCACATAACTTAGCCCCAGACATTATTTTGTGTTTCTGGAGTAGCAATAGCAAAATGCTGCCCTATTTTAGAACTACAGTTACTAATTACCTTACAGTAAGGTTGATATTTAGGAATATAAATCTGCATCACTCTAGACTCCTTCTCCCAGGTATTTAAATAAATGCCACCTTTCTCTCATATCCTTGTAATACTTGGCTGAAATTATTTGAATTGTAAGAACATTTAAGACAAGGAGATTCCTCATGTGTAAACTATCACATTTTCTTTTTTTTATTGTGATGGGACTTGACATTAATTTCAACATCTTAGCATTTTAACATCCTTTTAACAAAATTTTGAATGATGAATACAGCATTATTACCTGTAGGCACAATGTTTTATGACAGATCTCTAGAGCTTATTATTGCATAATTGAAATATTACACCTGTTGATTAGCAATGTCCATTTTCTCATCTCTAAATTTTCTCATCCCTAAAACACTTGGCAATGATAATTCTACCGTTTGTCTGTGAATTTGACCATTTTAGATACCTCATTTAAGTGGGATCATGCAGTATTTGTCTTCTGTCTTACATATTGCTTAGTATAATGTCATCAAGCTTTAGTCATATTGTCACATACTGCAAGATTTTTTTTTTCTTTTTAAAGGCTGAACAATAAACAGTCCCACATCTGTATACACTAACCGCATTTTCTTTGTTAGTCTATCCATGGACATCTCAGTTGTTTCTGTATCGTTGGTGTTGTGAACAATGCCACAGTGAACATATGAGTGATATATCCTTGAAATCCTGGCCTCATTTAGTTTGGATATATACATGCCCAAAGGTATAATTGCTGGATCATATAAACATTTCTTTCTTTCTTTTTTTTTTAATTTTCAAAGAACAGCCACAATTTTCTCTTAGCAATTTATATGAGATAAGCATATAGTTCCTCTTTCCTACCTGATTGCTTTGGATAGGACTTCTGGTACTGTTGAATAGAATGAACCCTCTTGTGCCTGATTAAAGGTAGATATGTTTATATTGTTGTTTATTCTTGGTGAATTAACATGTTTTTAATTATAGAATGACCTTCTTTGTCTCTTACAGCAGTTTTTGACTTAAAGTCTATTTTGTATGATATAAATATTTTGTCTTTTCACCATTTGTGAGGCATAACTTTTCTGATCCCTTCGCTTACAGCTTATGTTTGTAAATCTAAATAAATGGTTTTTAGATAGAATATAGTTAAATCTTGCTTTTTCTTACATTCATTCAGCCTTGATTGGGGAGTTTAATTCATTTATATTTAAAGTAAGTATTTGATAGAGAAGGGCATACTATGGCCATTTTGTTTATTGTTTCCCATCTCTCTTATAGTTAACTTGTCCCTTTTTTTCCTCTATATTTGCCTTCCCTTCTGTTTCATAGATATTTTTCTTTGTATTGGTGTGCCTCAATTATCTTCTCTTTTTTTTTCTTTCATGTATCTTCTATAGGTATTTTCTTTGTACTTATCTAGTAGCTTACACAAAATATCTGATAGTTATTCTATTTTAAGCTTATAACTTTAATTGCTTGCAAAAACTATACTTTTCCTTGTCCAACTACAGTCTATTATTGTCATAATTTATATCTTATTATTTTATGTGTCCATTCACACACACACACACACACACACACACACATATATATATATATATATATATTTTTTTTTTTTTTTTTTTTTTTTTTTGTTTTGAAACAGTGTCTCATTATGTCACCCCCGGTAGAGGGCCATGGCGTTATAGCTCACAGCAACCTCAAATTCTTGGCCTTAAGCAATTCTCTTGCCTCAGCCTCCCAGGTAGCTGGGACAACAGGCACCCACCACAACAACTGGCTATTTTTTGTTGTTGTTGTAATTGTCATTGTTTAGCAGGCCTTGGCCAGGTTCGAACCTGCCAGCCCCAATGTATATGGCTGGTGCCCTAACCTCTAAGCTACAGATGCTGAACCCTTTAAAATATTTTTATTTAGATTTATATTTACTATATTTGTCTTTAGCTTTTATTAGAAGTTAAAAGTGACTTAACCCCCAGTATTACACTATTATATTATTTTGTATATGGATATATATATACATATATATATATATATATACTTTACAAGTATGTTTTAAACTTGTATATCTTTTGTATTGCTGTTTAACACCATTTTATTTCAACTTGAAGAGCTCTCTGTAAGAATTTTATAGCAGATAGGGTGTTGATAAACTCTCTCAATTTGTTTGTCTGGGACAGTCCTACTTCTCCTTCATTTATATCTGGGTATAGTATTCTTTATTGGCAGTTGTTTCTTGTTTTAGTTTTTTCTTTTAGCACTTTGAATATATTGTCCATTCTCTTCCAACCTACAAGTTTTCTACTGAAAAATTTGTTGATATTCTTCTGAAATTCCCTTTGTATGTGGAAAATCATTATTCTCTTTCTCCTTTCAAAATTATTTTTGTGTTTGAATTTTTACAATTTGATTATAATGTGTGTCAGTTTGTATTTCTTTTTGTTTGTTTTATTTAGGACATATTGGACCTCTGGTACCTGAATGCCCATTTCCTTTTCTAGATTTTGGAAGCTTTGGCCATTATCTTTAAATAAGCTCTCTGGTTCTATCTCTTGCTCTCTTGCTCTCCTGTCTATTAGAATCCAGCATGTACATATTGTTTACCTATTGGTTTCATATAAGTCCCATAAGCTTTCTTTATGCTTGTTTATTGTTTTTTTATTTTTTTCTCTTCTGACTGAAATATTTCCAATGACTTAGTGTTCACTGACCCTTTCTTCCACTTGTTCTACTCTGATGTTGAATCCATCTAGTAGTTGTTTTTTTTTTTTTTTTAATTTATAGTATTTTTCATCAACAGATTTCTGTCTGATATTTTTTAAAGTATGTTCTCTCTCCCTTTGCTGAAATTCTCAGGAATTTTTTTCCTGATCTTGTTGATCATCTTGCTATGCTCATTATTTTGAATTCTCAGTCAAGCAAGTCATGTATCTTTGTTTTTTCGAAGTCATTTTTAGGAGATTTATTTTGTTCCTTTGGAATATAGTTTCTCGATTCTTCCTTGACTTTTGCTGTTGCTATCTGCACAGGAGATAAAACAGTTACCTTTCCCAGATAATACTGTGTAAGAGAAGGCACTCATCAATCAACCTGCCCATAGATTTGGGGGACCTTTCAAATTTCATTCTAGTCCAAACTAATTCTTCTTAATGAGTCCCTGGTATCAAGAGTATATGATACTGACTTTATGAGACTATTTTAATGAGAAAACAGATAAAGTGAATAATAGTCCTTTGTTAAAAGCAGTAAAATAATGAAAAAGATATTGTGACATATGGCAGTGTTACTTTCAAGGGAACCATGTGGTTTGCCAACTGAATCAACTCTGTTTATAAGAGTGATGAGATAAATATTGATATTCACTCCATTGGGAAAATGAAAAATATGAACATGTGAGGTTTCTGGGGGATTTGATGACTTTTCATGGATTTGAGCCATGTCTCATAACAACTAAGCTGGTTCACCCTGGTGTTTCTAATTAGAAAATAAACTCTAAAGATACTTCAAACAAATGTTTTCACTGTCTTCAACACTCCAGAATCACATTATTAAAATTATCATGTAGATTGTTTAATAAATTTAAGCTCTTATTTTAAATCAACATCCCTGACACAATAAATAATCTTCTTCATGATAATTAAGTTATACTCCCAATATTATCCATGTATATTAGCTCTAGGAGTGTCTCCAAAAGAAATTTCAATTTATTTTTAATTTCCTTGATTAAATAAATTTATCTTTGCTCAGATACTTTTAATAAATTCTGATGCCCCTTTATTATATAACATGACATTTGAACTTACGGATTTTTGTACTGTCTGTGCCATACTGCCTTAACCAATTTCTGTATACAAATGCATGCCCTGCCATTCACTTATATTTATTTATTTGACAGAATAGATCACTGCATGTTTTTGAAGATGTGGCTCTTGAAAATGTGATCTCAAATTCTTATTGACTTTTGTTTTAAAAGCTCTTTTTCTTCAGTCTGACAATATATCTTAAAAACTGCTAGAATTATATACATGTATGTATATGTATTTGCACACACATATGTATTTATATGTATATTTTACATACAAGTATATTCACTTGTATGTAAAGTGAATGTCCGAGATACATATTTATGGATATATGCCTTTCATTCTTTGGAATATAGATGGTTTAGTCTATTTTGTTGCTGCTAAATGGAATTATTCTTTTTTATATCTGTTTGTTAAGTTCAAGCACTAACTTGGAGGTTTGAACAAATGTCAATAAGAATTTGAGATTGTATTTTGAAGAACCACTGTAACTCATCTTCAAAATCACTTGGTATTCCTTCATTTATTTGAGCCTTCTGATTCACTATTCCCCTCATTTTGTCTTCTTTAGTAATTTTTTCATATAGTATTATAGGAAAAACTAAAATAATAAACCATGGGTGACATTTACAGAGTATTTAACATATGCCAGACACAGATTTAAGTGATTTTGAGTTTTAGTAATTGCATGAAGTGGTCAGTAGCTAACCACAAGGTAGAGTCCAACGGCTTCATTATCAGTCTCACACAGAAGCGCAGAGGCCAGGCACAGCAGGGGACTGAGTCATCTTGGAAATGACTCTTCAAGGCCCAGTTAAGTTTTCTGATGATACAACAGTTGTACATCTCGACTACAACCTCGTAAAAGACCCTTAACCCAAATCAGTCAGCTAAAGGTCAATTCAGGGTTTCTGGGTTTTAGACTTTTTAAATACCTTCCTAATTGATCCCTCTGCCCCTAGTTTCTCTTCCCCTGTGATTGATTCTTGGACTTAGCCCTCTTTATTTTTTAAAAGGAGGGATTGATCCTGTTACTGTCTCATTTAAAACTTTTCAGTGGTTTCTCATCATCTTTTTAATTTCAAAATATTAAGGGAGTACAACATTTTTGTTACATGGATACACACTGCAGTGCTGAATTCAGGGCTTTCAGTTTGTCCAACATCAGAGCAGTGTTCACTGTACCCAAGAGGTAAATTTTTACCCCTCCCTATGGTGTAATTGGCAGCAACTTGGACAGAAATAGAGACCATTACCCTAAGTAAAATATCTGAGGAATGGAAAAAAAAAAACTACATATACTCACCAATAATTGGGAGCCAAAGAGTAGGCACACATAACCACAAAAAAATCTAAAGAACATTGGAATCTGATAAACCTCTGATTTTAGCTATTGCCTATGCTTCTTATAAATACTCACAGCAATTCTTTTTTTTTTTTATTTTTTATTGTTGGGGATTCATTGAGGGTACAATAAACCAGGTTACACTGATTGCATTTTTTAGGTAAAGTCCCTCTTACAGTCGTGTCTTGTGTCCAAAAGGTGTGGCACACACCAAAGCCCCACTCCCCTCCCTCCTTCCCTCTCTTTGCTCTTCCTTTCTGATTTCAATTCTTTTTTTTTTTTTTTTTTTTTTTTTTTAAGCAGGAACTCGACTTTATTGCGTCAAGCAGCCACTTATATAGAATGTGGGGAAGGGGCAGGGAAAGAAGGCGGGGGATGAGGTGCTTGACAGGGTTGGGCCAATGGCATGGTACCACGTTGGCTATATCTAGGTAGAGGCAGTTTCAGGTCGGGCCTTGCTGAGTTATTGCTATGCGGAAGTAGCTCGATGGATCTACTTCTAGTCAGGCTCGGGAAGTTGCACTAGGCCTCAGGCACATGGTGGGGCCCAACAATTCCCTCTTTTGTTTTTTGTATGGCGGAAAAACATAGCCCCTGTCTTAGGTTGCCTGCTCTTGCAGTTTCAGTCTTACCCATCATGGGGATACAAACATCAATGGTTTGGTCCCTGTCTTAGGTTGACTG
>CAUYPK010007078.1:0-31919 GCA_963574355.1 Loris lydekkerianus | reverse complement strand
CTTTTTTCTGCTTTCCATTTGCCTGGAATATAGATGACCATCCCTTCACCTTGAGTCTGTATTTGTCTTTTAATGTAAGATGCGATTCTTGGATGCAGCAGATATCTGGCTTGAGTTTTTGAATCCAGTCAGCCAACCTGTGCCTCTTTAGAGTACAATTTAAACCATTCACATTGATTGAGAATATTGATAAGCCTTTTGAGAGTCCGGTGGACATTTTTAATCCTTTTGCGACTGTGGAAGTTGGAATTTGATTAAAAATTTTTTGGGTGGGGTTTACTTTTGTGGTGGAGAATTATGTTAGTCTTTATGGAGGATAGGTCTAAGAATGTCCTGGACAGCTGGTTTAGTTGTGGCAAATTTCTTCAACATGTGAATGTCATGGAAGTATTTAATTTCTCCATCATAAATGAAGCTCAGTTTAGCTGGGTACAGAATCCTGGGTTGAAAGTTATTTTGTTTTAGGAGATTAAAATGACCATCCTCTTCTAGCTTGAAAGGTTTCAGCAGAGAGATCTGCAGTTATTCTAATATTCTTCCCCTTGTTGGTAATAGTTTTCTTTTGTTTGGCAGCTTTCAGAATTTTCTCCTTCATATTAACTTTAGTGAAATTGATTATAATGTGTCTGGGGATGTCTTATTCGGGTTGAGTCTTGCTGGAGTTCTGAAAATGTCTGCTATCTAAATTTCAGAATCTCTTGGCATATCTGGAAAATTCTCCTTCATAATCTCATGGAGAAGAGATTCTGCCTTGTGAAGCCACTTCGTCACTTTTGGGGATCCCTATAAGACGAATATCAGTTTTCTTTGAATTATCCCAGAGCTCTCTGAGAGAGTATTCTGTTTTTGCTCTCCATTTCTCTTCTTCTTTGGGGGTTTGGGAAGCATTCGAAAGCTTTGTCTTCAATGTCAGAAATTCTTTCTTCTGCTTGCTCCATTCTGTTACTGAGGGATTCTACTGTGTTTCTAAGATCTTTGAGGGATGCAAATTCTTGTCTCAATGTGTCAAAATCTTTGGTCATTTGCTCTTCGAATCCGTTGAATTCTTGAGATAACTATTGGAATTCTAATTCAATCTTGTTTGCTGTCCAGATCCTGAATTCAATTTCTGACATCTCATCTATTTGTTTGTGCATGGGCTCTTGTGTTGTTTCTGCCCCATTGATCCTTGGGGGAGTTGATCTACTCTGATTATTCATATTGCCAGAGTTTTTCTGTTGATTTTGCCTCATGATTGTTTTTCACCATTGCCTCTGGCTGTCCTCAGAGTTGGGGAGGTGTCTCTCCAAGATTAGACCTCAGCAGGATCACTCTATTGTTGCTGAATCTTTGTAGGGAGTGACCCTATGTAGCTCTCTATGCCTGCCCCAGCCAGGGTTTTCTGGTTATGGGAGCAGCTCCAGAGTGTGACACACCCGGATCCAACAACAGGGCGGGGAGTGGTGCACACAGTTCTGGGGGTGCCTGGTGCCCATTGACTTTGACACAGAGGACACAAGGCTCCAGCAGTCTCTGGCCAGGAGAAGGGCTCAGTACAGAGGCAGGGAGGGTTCCCAAAGGTATACGGCTACCAGCATCCCTGGCCAGACAAGCAGGCCTGTGTGGAGGCAGGGAGAGTACAGGAGGGAGGACGAGGGGTTGTGTGGCTCCCAGAGTTCCTGGTCAGGACATGTGGAGGCTGTTTGGGCATGCGTCATGCGTTGCAGCACCACTTGTGCAGAATTCCGTGCAGGCGTGGGTTGCAGGTCGTGGCCCAGCTCTTACGAAGGTCTAGGTGGGTTCCAGTCCAGCAATTTATATCTTAGGTTATTGCTTTGCTATCTTTAACTCCTGACAGACCTCCCTGCCATGGAGCCAACCACCATGCCTACGAGGCCCAAGGTGCGGCGGGGAGCTGGATCACAGTGCCCTGAGCCTTCAACGTGGGTACCTGGGCTGGATCATGGCTAGGGCTGCGTCTGCTCAAACAAATATATTTTCAAGGAGAAATTTAACAACTGGTAAATATATTTGATTCACATTGATCATAAATGTCACAATAATATATTAGTATCATGAGACATTTGTGTATAGAGATAGAGAGAATTCAAGAGATAGCAATAGATAAAGCGTTTTAAACTTCAAAATAAGTGGAATATCACCTTAGAGCTGATATTTACTAATTGTTTGGCAAGTACTTGGTACCAATCTATAACTCCTAGGAATTTAGAATGATAAAATTTGAGCAAGCCATGTGGACACATTTTTAAATAATTTATACATGGAAAAAGATGATTATAGTATGTAATATCAGTTAAAAAAAGTAATTTCAACTGAGAATTTTACCATTTGTCTTCTTTTATATTTGGTATAAATAAGAGTAAGCCAATACTTAACCTATTCCACTAAACTTCATTTACGTGCCAATAATCTCAACAGTCAAATAAACTTTGGTACCTTAAATGAACATATCTGAGTTTTTGTTTCATCCTAATTTTATGTGTCAAAGCAATTATTTACTTTAACTCTGTCCAAATGGTTTGTGAAAATCCACCTAAAAGGCTGTTACCAAGTACTTTTGTTCTCTCAGTATCCTCTTGCCTCCCAGATATTTTTATTATTTCGGAGGTATATTGGTTGTAGCATTTATTAATATTTTTGTGCCATTAAAGCTGACTGTATGTTTTTAAATTCCTTAATTTTTCAAAATGTATTTGCAATTGGGGTGCTGTTAGGTTATGTAGCTTAAAACGTTCCATTTTTTTATTTCATCAGAACATGCCTTTATGGTTTAATATTTCTTAGCACACAGGTCAGAGTATTTGCTCAGAAGTAAATATGAACAAGCAAAAGAGTATTGTACTCCTAATTTGATTAGTGTTGACCATACACATATAGAATATTAAGAGATATCAAGTAGATTTATTCCAACCTATGATGTAATAGTAGGTTTTAAAATATTTAAATATTAATTTTAGGAAAAGACAGACAGGCCATATTTGTGTTAGACAATAAACAAGTATATTCTAAGAAAATACGAAACAAGTATTTGTTCAACACAATTAGGCCTTTTATCAAAGCGATCATGTGTTTGTTGTCTTAAATGTTTTATTGATTATTGTTTATATTTCCACGTTTTAATTTTATATCTTCTTTATGACCCTCAACTGTGATGGGAAGGGTCTTGGTCTCTGATAGTCATATGTTGAAAATCTAGAACTTTCCCTATTTCCTGGGTGTCATTGGACACATTATTTCATATGTTTAAATCTCCTTTTTCTTCTGTTGTATTTTGATTGTTTATTCACTTGTATTCCTGAGATTGTAAGCTGCTTTCAGGTTGTGATACATGCTTTATTCCTTTTGTCTGATCAAAGATTCGCTTTATATAGCACAAGTCCTATAATAAGCTTATTGGATGGATCTAGGACATAGGGAACAGGTCATAGAACATTAACGAGTAAAAAACAACCTAAGACCCTGTCTTTATGTATGAAAATGCAATTACCAGTTATGTTATCTCAATAGAATAATTTTTTATAAAACCTTTTCTTCAGAAGACCTTTGATTTATATAGCTTTCCTAGAAGTAACTTTTATCTAAGTTTAAGTAAATTATTTAAGGAATTATAGGCTTCTTGGTATTTTATTATCCTTCTAAAATTATTAAGTAATGGAGATTACTGGTCAAACAATTCAACCTCCAGTTTCAAACTTTGTTGCAAAAATTATGAAAAACAATTTCTTAAAAGATGCATCTATTTTGTATTGCTATGTTTCTTTTGTTCATTCTCCATTAAAATATATAGATTAAATTTTTACTATGACTTTCTGTTACATATAATAATTATACTTAAATGTATAAAACATAAAATTAATTTATTAATTAAATAAAAATATTTTTAAACAGCACCGGAAGTGACGTGAGGCTTCAATACTTGTCAAATGTACATCTTATGTTTATATTTATTGTAGTATTTTGGTATATCTCAATATGTATGCTATTTATCAGGTCATCTTACTAGATTTTTCAAGTAAAAATTTTTGATCAAAGTTGTTAGAGAAAATGATGATTTAGTTATTAATATGCATTTTTAAAATTTATTTTCTCTTACATAGAAGGTAGCTAGACTATTGACTAGCTATACATCAGAAGTCATATCTTGAGGGTTGTTACATTATTTTTAAGGGACCATTCTGTATATGCTATGCTAATCTGATTGTCTTAACTCCTTATTTCTCTTAACTTTTGTTCATCTTGAATTTCAGTGAATAAAATGAGAATTCTTGACCTGTTTCTGCCCCACATCTAAGCAATGTGCTTATCGCCTAAATTGTCTGAGAAGATCTCACATTTCAGTCAGCACAGCAGATTTAGGCACTCTTAGTGAGTTCCCCAGAAAATGTCTCACATAGAAAAATTATTCAGATAATCCTTCCCATTTATTTGATAGTTTTATTAAAATAATTAAAGATCCTATCTTTGGAGAAGGAGGAGGGGTGATGGATGGAATAAAGGTAGCAGACAAAGCTTCTGCAAGCTGTCTTTCCTCTCTCAAATCCTGAAAAATGATAGAAATGTTCACATTTGTGTGGTGCACACACATGCACACACACACACCTTTTCTTTTTTTGTTGCCTTTGAATCTGAACTGAAACATCACAGCTAAGAAGAACGGGTGATCAATGCCACCACATGCTAAAACAAACTGACTGCTTGGGTGCGTTCACAACTCTTCCTGATATTCTTCCTGCAGCCTGTATTACGAACAGTGGCACCTGTGCCCCAGGAGCAGCAGGAGTGTGGCAGGAGATCTCAGGAATGTAGAAAAATAGGAAGGTTAGAAGTTGGAAAGAGAAACCCGTAATAGTTTACAGTGAGATTGTCCTGCCTGCATGACCAGAGTTTAGTAGATGAGTAAGTTTCCCCAGCGGACCTGTTAACACCATGAAGGAAAAGACGGAAGGAGCTGTCTTGATAGAAAGACAAAGAAATTACCAGAGAGAGCAGAGGAAGACTTTCCCAAGGCATCTATCAGTTATGGAGGGCAGGGCCTCAGGAGCTCACAGAAGTATTCCACAGCACGGAGCTCACATTTGGATGGCTTTTGTTACGGAGAGCATTCAGTAAAAAGAGAAATATTAAAACAAGTTAGTTTATGTATAGAGGCCTTTGTTTACTGCCTTGTTTCCTCTTATCTTTCATCTATATGTAAACATTATCCTCACATAGAGAAAAAAGACTAACTTAGTAGAGGAAAGTGGAAGAACAAAGTCCATTCCCATCATCTCTAATCCTCAAGGCTGACCATATTTAGATTGAGAATTGAGGCATGGGAAAGCTGAGAGGCATCATGAATGAAATGGAAAGTGTAGGTTTATAAAAGAATCCTACAGAGTTAGGATTGACATGCAATACCCTGAACATATCTAACGTACGCAATTTGGTGAGTACACGCGAGATAAACTATCATCACAATGAAGATACTGAAATTCCAATCATCTTTAGATTTCATTTTACCACTTTATTATCCCTCCATATCTCTGCTCACCATTTATAGGCAACGACTGATTTGCTTTGTGACAGCTTATACTACTTGATAAGCGTCTTTCATTCAGCATAATAATTTTGAAAAATATTAACATTGTTGCATGCACAAATAGTTCATTTATCTGTTAATGCTGAGTATTCCACTCTATCTATGGCTAAACAATTTTGTTCATCTTTACTTTAGTTAATCTATCTTTTGATTATATTTTACAATGACAACTTCTATGAATATTCATGTATAAATCTTTTTTTTTTTTTTTTTTTTTTTTTTGACTCATGCTTTAGTGCAAATGTCTAGGAATAGAATTGGAGGTGTATATCTTACTTTTCAGAAACTGCAGAACTGTTTTCCCCAATGGCTGTGCTATTTGGCATTTCAAAAAAAAAAACATCTGTGTGTGTTTTCTCCTCATTAGTACCAGCATCCTGCCCTGTCCGTCTTTTGAATTTTAGTTGTTCTATTTCATCCTGGTTTTAATTTTTTGTTACAACTTATGACATTGATTTTTATTTATTTGCCATTCTTACACTTTCTTTTGCATTTTTTCCAAAAATTGTACCAGGTATTATTGTCTTGTTTGTCCTCTTATTCTCAAGTTTAAAGAATTCTTTCTATTTACTCAATTATATCCTTTCTCAGATCATGAACACAAGAAAGAAATCCAGGGATAAAGTCCAAACATTTCTGGACTAGTTATGGTTGGATTGGCTCCTGCTTATTTAAACTCGAGTGTCTTTTTTCTGAGAGTTTATGTGTAAGTGTGTGTGATTGTGTGTTTGAGAGAGAGAGAAAGAGAGATAAAAATTTTGATTTAAGTTTTATGTATTTTTTTTTTGGTTTTTGTAGGGAGCCACATTTTTTGTGTTGGAATTCGTGATTGTTGGGTTGCATGAAAGTAAGTATGTTTAGAGAGATTTGATGGTGCTTCCTCTTTTTCTAGGTTCTTGGAAGTACTTTAATGGCAGTTTTTTTTTTTGTTTTTTTTTAAAACAGAATCTCACTTTGTCGCCCTCAGTAGAGTGCTATGGCGTCACAGCTCACAGCAACCTCCAACTCTTGGGCTCAAACAATTCTCTTGCCTCAGCCGCCCAAGTACCTGGGACCACAGGTGCCCACCACAACGCCCAGCTATTTTTTTTTGTTGCAGTTGTTTAGCTGGCCGAGGTTGGGTTTGAACCTGGCACCCTTGGTATATGTGGCTGGCGCCATAACCACTGTGCTATGGGTGCCAAGCCTAATGGCAATATTGTTAAACAAAATTCTTAGACCAAACTTATTCAACCTAGCCACTTGGAGTGAATGTATTCTGCAGTCACATTTAAGAGACCTAGTGGTGCTCACAAATAACCTACCACTTTTATTATTGAAAGAAAGGTGTAGAATTCTCTGCTCTAGAATTGTCAGCCCGATAATTTTTAATGAGTTGAAATGGTTATAATCTATCTCTATATTCATTAGAGTATAAAAAATGGTGAAAAATAGGCTTTTTTTTTTAATAGCTCACACATTTAGAACTCCTGCTTTCCTAAAACTTAATGAGCAATAAGAATCTATTTGTTTGCATGTATGGCTTGTCAAACCAACAAAAATAAAAGCACAATTATATAATTATATACTCTCTAGCAGATTTTTTTTTACACACACAAACACACATTTCTATGGGAAATCCTGGGTTTGCTCCTCAAACAATGTTAATGAACATATACATTAGTATATTTTGTAGAAAAGGTAATTTCTTGTTTGGTAACTAAAGTCTTTAAACGGTGCATGTAATGCAAACAGCGTAACCTAGTTCTTTGTGCCCTCAATGAAACTGAAACAATAAAAAAATAGAAAGAAAAAACATAAAAGGTGCACATGATGTGATCATAATTTTATACATGGAAGTTTCTTCTAGGGAAACCAAGTTTTGAGGAATAGCTGGAAGTATTATTATTGCAGAATTCATATAAATGGAGGAAAAAATAGAGAAATAAAACAGAAAACTGCAAGCAACTTAAATATCGAATTAAGGAGACTACGGACATGAATGACTGCATACTAATGCAATTTGATACTATATCTGTATTTTATTGAAAGTAATATTTACAAAATGACAAACTTTTTGGCGTATTAGAAGTATTAACTAACTTGACCCTCATAACATTTCGTAGTTGCTGTATTCTCCCACTTTGCAGATGAAGACATTGAAGCACCATAATATGTAAAAAATTTTCCACTGCCACACCCCCCCTTACGTGGGGGAGCAACAGTGAAATACTGGCGACCTGCCTCTGGAGTCCACAGGCCTGGACCCACGACTCTGTGCCTTCCCCAGCATATTCTTCTTCTACTATTATAACTTTAGTATCTATGCTGTTTGAGAAATATTACTTTTTATACATTATGATTGCAATATAAACATTTATGTTGGTGTGAGATGAAGAAAAAGAAATAGGAAGAACACACATGGGATTTTACCTTCAAAGGATAGAATTTTAGCAGATTTCTGAGGTTGATTTACGTTTTGCTTCCTCGGGTTTCTACATTGAGAATGTGTAATAGTATTCTTTTGTAATACTCCTACGTAAATAAAAGCAGACAGTGAATTACAACTTGTATCAGAATAAGAAAATGCAAAAGAATAAATCACAGTAGAGGCTTCATTAATTAATTTAAGCTCAAAACTGGTAGGCTGTTGTGTTTTCTTGCTTGGTTAGCTGGATACATCTGCAAAACCCTCGTCAGTACATTATGCTGGATTTTTTTTGCCATGCTAGTGTGGGATCTCCATTCACCCCTGTCCGGAGGACTGTGTCTGTATGGACACGTGGTGCAGGCCTCTGGACGTGTGTGCCGCTATCAGATGAATCTTATGTTTCAAAACTTGACAATGCGCACTAAGAAATTTTAAATTAAAATAGTGCACAGAAAGGCAAATTCTGGGTGAAACTTCAAACATAATGTTTTTTTTATTAAATCATAGCTGTGTACATTAACATGATCATGGGGCATCATACACTAGTTTCATAGACCAGTTGACACATTTACATCACACTGGTTAACATAGCTTTCCTGTCAAATAGAAATTAAGGGAACTGAATTTCCCTCCTCGCTGACAAGGTGGCTAAAATCTGATCCCGCTCACGTACATTGATTGCAGTGCTCAGGTTCAGATGGAGTTATTTCCCTGTTCAGGAAGATAGAAGATAGTAATTTGTCTTGTTTTGCTTGGTGGTAGGACAATTTCCCCCCTTTGGTGGCTTTGCTGTAGCCATCGCAGTAATTGTCACACTGAGTATTTGTTCACCTCCAGGCTTGGAAAGCTCTCTTCAGGCGGAATCCCCAGCTCTGCACTCACCCCGTTCTAGATCCCGCATTACACGGCTTCCTAGGGAGCTGGGGTGATGCTGAGGATTATGCTGTATTTCTGTCCTGGGGCTCACTCCAACAGGAGTGTGTAGGTCCTCAGTTCACAATTCACCTTGAGCAGATGCAATGTCCATTCTTATTGACAAGCTATTCGGCCCCAGTCATTGTTGATGCTTAATAAAACATAAAGTAGACTTGTCTTAAAAGCAGTGCATTCTAGTGAGTATGGTGAATACTTACTTTCCCCTCTACCACTAATATTTTAACCTTACATATGTAGTTTTCTGTCCCTGGGTCTCGAGTTCTTTATCTGTAAAATAAAGTTAAAATGTTCTTGCCTAGATTAAGACAGGTCACTAGACTATTCCTTTAATTTCTACTCACAGTTTGATGAACATTTAGAATGTGTTTATGTACTGGCATGAGTTGCTGGGTGCTTCAGGGAAGACATTTAGAAATGTAATGCCTTTGCTGAAGTTCCACAGAAGTGATCTTCAAATATATGACTTTGGAAGACACTTACAGAAGAGGAGGATGGTGAGAAATTCACCTTACTTTTACCTGCTCCTTATTGTCACTCTATAAACATGGATTGCATAATGCCAAAAGTATAAGCAATTATATAATGTGATTGCAAGCATTGAAATTGTCACTACAAATAAATTAGAATATTTCCCTATGCAGGGGCTCTTCAGTTTTCTATTAAGAGTCACATCGAAATGGAAATACTGTGAAATTAAGATGTGACACATTAGGGCTTGAATTTAAACTCCCTTCGTTTCATGTGCTTCCGGCTTCTACTACCAAAGTACAGAAATTCCCAAGAATGCAATTGTCCTAGACGACTTCAAGGCTACAGTATTTCATACGGCTGAAAGTTAATTATGCGGATCATGGTTAGTGCCGTGGTTAGAATTCAACTCCCGGGTACCGTATCATGGTTCATGATCACATCATTTCAGAAAGTTATGAAGGTTCTACTCATTTCATCTCTGAAATAAATATTCATGATTTACAACCTACTCATTAGTGATGTATAAAATACAATCACTAAAGTAGAAATCAATCACACAGAGATGACTTCTTTCCCCTCCAAATCACAGGATCAAGATTTTTTCTATGATTATTTTATAGTAGCAGAGTATAAACTACATGCTATTATTTTTAAGACTCAGGGTTCCAGTCCAAATATTACTTGAGAGAAGGTTGTTCCTGTGACAGTACAGAAATAGTATCTCACCTCATGGCCAGACTGATAATCATTTTTCTCACGTCAGAAACGGTTCTGGACAAGTGGTCCATAGAGAAGGGTGTGGATCCCTATGTCTGTAACTGGAAAACCTGCTGATGATAAGCCTTACCTGGAATCTAGTTTACCAGGTCAAATAAAGGAAATCCACAAATACATAACAAAAGATGAATTTTTTTGAGGCCAAAAGGAATAATGGAAATGACCAATAGGCAGTCCAGATTGGATGAGTCAAGGACACACAGTCTTTCCAACAATTTCTGAATGTGTTGCCTCAGAACATCACAGCCACAGCAGCAACCTTCTTCAGGCATCTAATAAGTGATTCTAGAAACTTGTCCAGACATTGTTATCAATACAGACACTCTGAAAAAGATTAGTAATGACACAGATAGGCCTTTCTTTCCTGGACTCCAGTTTATACCTGGAAGATTACATTATCGGGCTTCTGCAATTTGGCCTCCGTTCCCGCAGCCAGGCTCTGAAATGTGCAGACATTATCCAAAGGACATGACCTAAAGTTCCCGTGATATTTCCTAACAGAAGAAGGGATCAATTCTCTTAGCTTCTAAAATAAAGTTTGATTTTTTAGATGTTTAAGAATTTTGGTTAAGTAAAAAATATTTTTAGATATCATAATAATATTTACTTACTATGCACATCTTGTGTACTAATTAAGTTATTATTTTCTACATATCTAATGTTTGAAAATATTTTATCTAAAATCATTTGTAAATAAATTATGTGCATATCATATGTAGGTTTTAATATGTTATTCAACAAAAGGAAAACATCTTTGGCTTCTCATCAGTTTTAAAGCAATAAATCATAACCATAATTAGATATATCAAATATAAAGTTACATTCTAGTTCTAAAGTAAATGTTCCCAAATAGTTCATCACTAAATAATTTCAGAAAGATACTTATTTACTTCAGTCTCTCCATGCCCTGAAATTAATTAGTCAGAAATTAATCTCTGTAAAAGCTGTTTAGCACAATTTACAAATATTCGGAAACTATGTGAAATTGTATGATTTATTAAACTTTATAAACAATGCAAAAATCTTCAGTCATCTGTAAAATGTATTGTTTTAAGATTATATAAGGAATACAGGTAAATATTATCAGTGATATACTTGAATAATGAGCTAATGGGTAAAATTTCTTATTGTACACTTTTGTTTATTCTGTATGGTCTTTTTTATTATGAAAATTCTTAATATTAATTTAGCACTACTATATACATACATATTCTGTTGCACATATTTTATATGATTCAAATGATAAAACTACAAGGTTATCCTCATTTTAGAGATAAAATTTTGAGTCTTAAAAAGGTGAAGAAATAGGTTCACTGCTGCACAGTTGAAAAGTAGTAAAGCCAAAAATCCATGCTTTCCAAATTTAGAAAAAAAAATAGTGCAATCAACTTTAATGAAAAAACGTTGTACACAAATCCTCACACACACCAATCTCAAACTCTTCTAAAATACAGAAGATGTAACACTTCCCAACTCGTTCTATAAGGCCAAGGTTTGCCTGATAAAAATCTGGATAAAGGTATAACAATGGCAAAATAATATTTCCATGAGCACAGATGTAAAAATCATCAAAACAAACCTAAGGAATGAAATCTCGTGACATATGGGAATGACTAAATAACATAGTTAAGTGGAATTTATCCCAGAAATGCAAGGTGAGTTCAACATTCAAACTCTATCGATGCAAAGCACTGTGGGTACACTTACGGATGAACAGAACTAAAGGGACACAGTCATCTCAGAAACTGCAGAAGCAGCACAGAGTAACCCAACACTCTCCATTGTAAAACACTCAACCAATGAGAAAAAGGAAGACATTCCCTCAACCTGGTATAGAACATCTAGGAAAAATCCACAGTTAATGCCATACTTATAGATAAAACATTGAATGCTCTCATCGTGGTGAAAATGACAGAAAGATGACTCTCACCAATTCTGTCCAGCACAATCCTGCCATTTCTTACCCAGGTGAAGTGAAAAATGAAAATTAAAAAAAATAGAAAACAGTAAATAAATAAAATAAATGTGATGCAATGTGGAAAGGAGAAAGCAAAACTTTGTCTATTCCCAGATCACAAGATATTTTATATAGATAGGCCAAAGAAATCCTGCCCTACTAATGAAAAATTTAACACATTTACAGATACAAGATCAGTATATTAAAAAAAGGTATTAATATATAGTAGTAATGAACAACTTGAAAATGAAATGAGAGAAACAATACTTTTATAATCATATGAAAAAGTATAAATATAAGGAAAAAATTGACAAATGAAGCCAGATTTGTACACTGAAAACTACAAAAGGTGATTGGCAAGAGGACTTAATGGACAAATGTCATGCTTATGGAGTAGGAGACAGTATTATTAAGATGACGATGATCCCCAAATTAACCTACCAATTGGGGAAATTGCTACAAAAATCTCAACTGTCCTTTTATAAAAAAAAAAAAAATTAACAAGCTTCTTTGAAACTTTGTTTGGAAAAGTAAGGGACCCAAAGATCTCACAAATGAAGAAAAGATCAAATTTCTTCATTTCTTGCAAATGAAGAAAAGATCAAAATTGGAAGACACACTAACCTATTAGAGAACTGAATACAAAGTCGTAGTAATCAAGACTGACTAATGGGCATAAAAACCGATGAGTAGTTCAATGGAAGTGAAACGAAGGTTTGGAAATTAACCCATATATTTCTGGGCAATTAATTTTGACATGTGTCAGGACAATTACATTAGACATAATAGTCTTTTCCAATTAGTGATGCTGGGAAAAGTGTATACCCAAGGAGAAAAGAATAAAATTGGACCCCTAGCTCACACTGTAAATAAAACCCACTGAAAATGGATTAATGACCTAAGTATAGGTTACTAATTATAGATGATTGACCTAAATATAAAACTCATAAGAGAACATAGTAGTAAATCTTTATTAGCTTCTATTAGATAATGGTTTATTAGATAAAACACCAGAAGCATAAATGATGAAAGAAGAAGTAGATGAATCGACTTCATAATTAAAATATTCTGTGCTTCAAATAATATTGTAAAGAAAGTGAAAAAACATCCAAAGAATGGGAGAATATATCTGCAAATAATGTATCTGATAGAACCTAGTATGCAGAATACAGTAAGATTTTTTACAGCTAAACAATGCAAAATTTTAAAATGTGCAAAGTACTTGAACAGAAATTTTTTCAAAGAGGATATATAAATAAACAACAAGTTCTGGATACATCTTATATATAAAAATGCTTAACATCATTATTCATTGGAGAAAGTAAATCAAACTCACAATGTGACATAAATTCTTATCTTTCAGGATGACCCCAATAATAAAAAAAGAGGCATGGTAGCCAGGTGTTGCTAAGGTTGCTGAAAAAAGGGAATCTCAATATTTTGCTGGGGGATCCAAAATAATTTAGAAACTCTTCAAAATATTCATATTCTTCAAAACTTTCTGTTTCTAGGCATAAAATTCAAAATGTATGCCCACACGAAAATTTGTGTGTGAATATTCACAGTGTTATTTACAACAGCCTCAATACAGAAACAGAAACAGAAACAGAAACAGAAATGCCCTTCATCTGATGAACAGGAATACAAAATATATCTATGGAATGGAATATTATGTAGCAATATAAAAAAAATAATGCCACACTGTATCACTATAATGGTACAATGGTACATGCTACAATGTGAATGAACCTTAAAAACATCAGTACTAAGTGAAAGGTCCTATACTGAAGTTTACCTATGATTCAAACGTGTGTGAGATTTTCAGAATAGTGTATTTCCTAATTCATGCTGGATGAAGGAGAAATGGGAAACGACTGGAAATTAGTATGGGATTTTTCAGGAGGTGCTGAAAATATTCTGAAATTAGTCATTATTGTTTTACAGCTCTGTGATTGTACTAAAAGCCACTAAATTTTACACTTTAAAAAGTCTTATATTCCCTGAATTACATATCATTAAAGCTCTTTTTTTTTTTTTAAGTCATCAAACAAAGAAATTGGTAATAAAAAAAAAATGCTCATGAACTTGGATGGCAAATATGAATTTATATCAGGTTTAAGATTCACACCATGCAGACTTTGTATCACTTTAGACCAATCAGATGTGACAGCTATTGTGAGTCTAAGAAAGAGGCACAGATCAGTCACATTGCACAGAGTGAAGTACAATGGCTCCAAGAAAGATTAGTAATTACTAGACAAGATTAGCCAACATCTATTATCTCAGGTAAAGTCTGCAAATAGGTATCAGCATCTAGTCCTTCTGATTAATCGCAGCTCTCTGCTTGGAGTACTGTTATTAGCTTCTGAGGCGACATGTGGGAGTGTGAGAAAGCTTCTGGGTAAATTAGCTATGTCTTCTATCATCAAGGAAATGGGAAGTTGTCAAGTGATCTCCTTGCATTTCTTTCCTGATCTAGAAATTTAGCTCAAAATAAAATGGATAGCTGAAATAAGAACAGCTGGATATATTGAGCTCTTATGTGTTAAACATATTTCACTTCATCCTTATGGTAAATGAGGTGGACGCTCTACGTCTCCCATCTTACAGAAGAAACTGGGGCTTATTGAGATTAAGAAACTTGCCTAAAATTACTTTTGGGGAAAAAAAAATTAGCATTTTAAACATCTAAGAGATTTTTCTCATATATTTTACTCCTAACCACTATGCAACCATTCCCCTAAATGTCTAGGGGCTCAAAACTATCACAGTTGTGGAGGAAAAACATTATCTCACTAGACTTTGGGCTATTGGGGTCTGTATTGAACAGAGTGGTCCAGAAGGACCACATGGATTTGGCTTTTGATATCAGTCAGAGAAACTTATGTGTTCAAATTAAGATTTTAGGGACAGAAGAATAAATACTAAAGCTTCGTGATCCTTAGAGAATTATATAGTGAACCAGAGTTAAGGGAAATGGCATAATCACCAAGAGACATTGAATCGTAATTCAGGCACCTGTAGAAAATTAGTCCTTAATACTGAGTTAACACGTGTCCCAGGTGAAAGTTACTTGTGTCGTATCTACTGTTTATGTCCAGATGTTTGAATAACTTGTCCCCTCTAAAATTACTGACATATACCAACAAAATGTATCTACATCATGGAATATTATTTAGCAATATAAAAGAATACAATACTGATACATGCTATAATGTGAATGAACCTTGAAAACATTAGCACTAAGTGAAAAGTCTTAGTACTTCTAGAGTAATGGCATGCATGTTAACTTAAGGACGTAAGTCCTCTGTCTCCCTTTTAGCACAAGAAAGTACAGCTGCTGATTTTCCTCCCCAAATACCTTTCTAGGGTCTGATTAACAGCCCCGGTAGCACAGAGTTCACACGCCACAGAATTCATAGGGATATGGTCTGCATTATAATTAGAGTAATATTCAGTTTTGGTATTAGGAATATCATTTCACCAACTTTTCTGACACCTTGATTCTGACAAAATTATTGGGTGTTTTTATGACCATGAAAGAAATTCCTCCTCCCCTAATTCTTTCCCCCTTTTCAGAGCCATAAACGTCACACTATGCCATTCCATTTAGTGAGCACCTTTATCAGAGAGGAACTCGGTGCTGCACGCTGAAGCAATGTGATACCTTTAGTATCCTAGTGGACCCTGTACTGTTCCTGAGATGAAGTTTGTGTTCTCAGGTGTTCAACTTTTCTTCCAAAATCTGAGCCCTGACCAGCCTTGATACAGCTGCTGTCAGGGAAAACAATTCTGTTGAAATGAGACCCTGATTCTCAGGTTAGGAGAAATTCCGCCATTAGTTTCATGAGAACAACATGCTTCATGCCAGTAAAACACATGTTGCTCTCATGAAAGTTAAGTCCTAACAAGATTGCAGGTCACATTTTTTTAATTGTTAAATTTGCTTACAATAGATGAAGTATTCAGGGTTTTTTTTTTTTTTATTAAGTCATTTGTACATAGATCATAAATATATTTGTGTCATTATGGGATTCGATGTGTTGATTATTTGTACAAACTGGAGTGCTTACATCCTACTAATCAGCATAGCCTTCACTTCTTTTACCCAATTAAAGGATTAAGACATTTTGTGTTCTACACCTGATAGATCCAACGTGTACTTGCAATATGCTCTATAGTTGTGGTCCCCCTACTAACCCTCCCTCTATTGACCCACCCCCCAAAAAAGCCCTCTAAAATTTTATATTCTCCAACATTCAAGCAGCGGTTTATTAAACACTGTGATCCCCCAACCAAATCGATGGCCCTCTATTGCTGTGTTATGGTTTTCAACTATGATTTTGGCCTGGGTTATTTTTAAATATTAACATATTATAATATTAACATATTATAAATATATTTATAAATATTATAAATATATTTTAGATCAATGCTTATGGCACAGTATCATCTTAGGAAACTGTCCACGCAGCGTTGATTAAGGCAATTTAATTGTTGGTTGTTAAATTTGGAAATAACAAAATTATGTCCACATAATTTTATAAGGTTAGCAGTTTGTGTAAAGTGATCATTACTATGTTGCAGTTAACAACTCTTATCCTTTAAAAAATATCTCATTTAATATCATTTAATGAGTCACTAACTACATTCCGGGTTCATTAGAATTATTTAAATGTTCTGTAGACCATAAATGAGAACCCCATGAGTTGAAGATGTTTCAAAAGGCATCCAGTGGGTCCCAAGCTGTGTCTACACTGTGCCTACCGATGAGAGAAATCAAGATATGGGCTCTTCTTCTCCTTGATCTCTAAAGGGTCTGACCAGTTTCCCCTCAAAGCTCTTGAAGAAAACAAACTCTGTCCCCACCCTTAATGCCATAGGCAGAAGTTGAACCCATCAGCTAGGGTAAGTGCTGGTGAAGGCTTTGTTATTTGCCTAGATTTCTTTTACTTGAGTCAAATAACAAGAAAAATAATTTGATATTTTTATCAGATATTTATGATTTCTCTTTAAAAAAAGATCCCATATTCATGACTGTTGCCTGAGTGAATGCGTCCCAGGAGAACAGCATCAGATTGTACGTGAAAGCGTGCCGTCCTGGCTGCCATTGGTTACGGACAGGCATTTGCTTACGTTGAGCCTGGAGGTATTTCTAACAAAGAGATACATGTTTGTTTGCTGTTCTCTTAGAAGGGGGAATGAATTTGTTTCAAGAGGCGAATATTACTGTCGTCAATTTAGAACGCTCAAAATGTATGTGACAGGAAAACCCATAAAATACCATATGCCTTCACCCCTAAAATTAGGATAATAAAAATGCTAATAATGTGTCTATTCCACATAATTCAAATGCCTCAATTTCCCTATATGCATGAACCAACTGGGCAAATTTATCTCCTCTCTTGGCCACAGGCATTGTGAGGAATTAATTTCAGAATAATTTTTCCCTCCTTCGATGAAAGTTGCTAGGACGATAGTCATAATAATTATATTATAAGATGGTCTTTTTATTCCAGACAGGCTTCATGTTGGAAATTTGTACTCTCGGAGTTTTAAAATGATCATTTACGTCAAAACTTTTTCCAGTTGCATTTGATAAGCATCATAAATACAACGAATCACTTGTGCTTTCTTTTTAAAGCTGACTTTGAATCTTTTAGGACAAGTTTCTCAGTCACAATAGACTTGCTTCTACTTGCAGCGTATAGTAATCTGCACTGCAGCTCCCTGCAGGGTCTGGGAGGCCCCATGGAGCTTCACAGGACCAGCATTACAGCAGCACCGCTCGCCACCCCACTGTTTGTGCACTTCCTATCCTCATCTCAAGATTGCTCATCTCCGCCCCTCCCACAGAAGTTAGCTGTTATTTAGCTACTTGATTTTTCAAATCTTCTAAACCAGGTCATTTTGGATTTTCAGGTTAAAAATGCTAGCTGGCCAGTGCTTTCACTGGACTTGTATTGAATATGCACAAAGGGAAGGAAAGTCACAGCAGCAATGGGAACTTTGAAAACTGGTTTAAAAATATGGCACATTTTAAGTGATTTCTAATATCCAAAAGATGCTGGTACAGAATATCAAGACAAAACAGGAAATCAACGGATGAGAGTCTCCTGTCTGCATTTGAGCAGGGCTCATCTACTGGCCTGGGAGAGACAGCCGTCCTTCATGCCACACGGCTTCTGCTTCAGGAAGCAGGCAGGCCGTGAGAAGGACTTCATTTTTCTATTTTCCCCACTGATAGTTCTTTTCATCTGCATCACTTAGCAAATCATTTCTCAGCAGTGTTACAGGGAGGAGGAGTGGGAACACAACTGTGCGGTACGTTCTGAGATGTGGGTTCAGGGACAGAAGGTGGGCCCAAAGGAGCCCTCCAGGGGTGCAGTTTTACTGAACTGTTATCAGGTGAGAGAGAATTGTAGACTGCCTCAAATTGTCTGGAAAAAATGCCCTCCTCACTAACCAAAGATCAGGAACGGTGGGCAGGCAACCTTCCCTCCACCTGCAAAGCCTTGCTAGATATTGCAAATGTGGTTTGGGTCTAAAGAAAAACCAAACAAACAAAAAACCTGCATAAACAAGGTAACAGTGAAATAGCGATGCTTGCAACATTGTAACAGCCGCTAGGCTGGAGCTTTCAGCATGTGCTTCATACGCCACCTGCATCAGCCCTACTGTGGAGTCTTGTTAAATGTGTGGGTGTCCCCTAGCCTGGATTTCCCCACATTGGTCAGTTTTGCTGTGGTGACAACCTCAACGTCAGTGACTTACACAAACAAATACGCATTTAGCACTCAGGATTGCTAGAGCTTTGCTCTGTGTCCTCTTGGACACTGGCTAACTGGATGATTATGGGACAGGTCATTCTCTTGAAAGGGCAGCATCAAGAGACAAGATTTTCCAGAAAGTTTTGTGCAGTGAATCCAATGAAATTCCAGTGGAACTGTGGAAGAGTCCATGAAAAAGTTCCTAGACCTCGCTGGAGGCTTTCAAAGGTGATGGCATATTTAAAGCTGCCAAGTGTGGAGTTTTTTCAAGGAAATTCCCAACAGGAGTCTCATCACCAAGGGTGACAAATGTAAGCCCAGAAAACTCTCCAAAGAACATTGCACAGTTTGGCTTTGCAGTAGCTGAACCAGAGAAAAACTAAAGCCTTTGGTGGTTAGTAAATTGGCAAAGCCTCATGCATTCAAGAACCTGAAGACTGAGGACCTTCCCATTCCTTGGAGATCAAACAAGTGTACACGGATGACTACAGCTTTATTTGAGAAGTGGGAAGAGGTGAGAATAAACAGCATTTTCTAGTGACAGCAGACAACTGTCCTGGCTACCTGTAAGTGCATCATCTCACAGACATGACACTGAAATGTCTGCCTCTAAACACAACCTCAAAAATCCAACCTCCCTTCTAAGGCATCATCAAAGCCTTTAAAGTACACTCTGTAGCCCAGCTCCCAAGGGGGTCATGACCACGACACAAACCTCGGGTCCTCCTCGGAAGCAGCTTCATCCACCACTCTGGCTGCTGTCCTCTGGATCAGTTTAACTTGGAAAAAAGTTCAACCAAAAATGATACAAAAGTGTTTCAAGAAACTTAGATTTGTCATAACCCAAAAGCACGGGTTGTGCACCTCATAGGACAGTCCATCTCCCATGGCAGAATTGGAAGGAGTAGATTTTGAAAGTTGTGTTGCAGTGGAGAAGAGGTGGCAGCATGTAATGATCCGGACGCAGATGCAATTTTCTAAGTGATATTGACTGAAATACAGACCAGCCTGAAAATGCACAACAAGGGATGAGATGGAAGAAGCAAGAGAGGATGACACGGAAATTGCAAAGATTCCGAAAGAAGAGGGTGTCCGCCACCTGGTAGTGCAGGGGGCGTCAGCGGCTGTGGAACAGTTAGCCCAGGTGTGCTGAGGGGGCAGCCGTGTTTCTCCATTCGTGTTTGTGATAATCATGAGCAACAGACCAGGATTAACAATTTTTTTCAGAAAGAATAATTAAGCCAAGTTAAAGAAGTAAATAGGTTGATTTTACATGATAGTGTATGCATTTTACAGTTTTGATTATATATGATTTCATATGATACTCTCTAGTAAAAGCTGTACAAGAAAGCAAAGGACATGTTCTTTCCAGTACAGTACAGCCTAGTTCCCTGTTGATCACCTCTGTGTGTTGATCCCTTGGGTGGGGACTTACAGAAGTCCTTTTGAATTTAATAATGGGGGAAAATGAGTACGGGGGATAGGGGGAACTCTCCATATTATCTTTATAATTTTTCTATAATCTAAACTTTCATAAAAAATAAAGTTTATTTTAAAAAAGAGTATAACAACTTTTCAATGACTTGTTGTTATTAATAAAATTGACTTTAGATTAATCTGTTAGAAAAAGTCATTAAACCTCATTTTAAAAGGAAGAAAATTATTCTTCTTCTGAAGCCATAGGGCAGATCAATGACTGAAGAAGGAGTCAGTGAGTCCTGGTTAGAACTTTTCATTCTAGGGGACACAGGGACAGTTTCAAAGACCTGGATTCACTCACGCATAACAACAGATATCTGGTGAAGATGAGAATAATTTTGATATATTGTAAAATGTGCTTGGCTAATTATCAATAGATAAAGATTCTAGTCCTGCCCTGAACAATGACTTTGCTGCATGTGGCAATTCTTCCGTCGACAAAGTTAGTCATAAATAAATGGTCACAATAGGATTAGTTTAACCCCAAGAGCTTGCTAAAATAGGCCATTTTATGTTTAAACCAGTAATGTTAAACTTAGATTTGCTACTAATAACCCTACTTTATTCATACTATGCCTTTGATAATTAGGGTAGCATTAGGTTCCAATTCAAATGAATCAAGTGGATCACAGTTTAATTCTGTTTTTAAGTATTGATGCTATGACCTTTCATTTGCCAAAATGTCTCATTTTGGTAAGTTGAATGGATAATCTGTTGCCATTTATAAAGAAATACTGTATGAAATGTAAGTTTCTTCAGAAATCCTATACTAAGTATCCTTTTACACTCTGCCCTGGACTTTACCTCAGGTATGCAAAGGTGTCAACTTTACAAATAGATTCTTTGCACTTTGGCAGAACCAAAGCAAACCTATTGTATTTACCAGTTACTGTAAAGTTCTCTATTATTTTTAGAAAGACTATTTTTCATTTTTTAACTTAATTTTTATTAAATCATTGTATATATTTTTGGGATACAATGTAATTCTTTGATATATAATGTGGGCTGCTTAAATCAAATTGATTAACATAACCAACCCTTCACTTATTTTTTGTGGCAGGACATTTATAATATAGTCTTAGTTGTTTTAAAATGTACCATTGGATTGTGCACATTAGGTGAGACCCCACCCTCCACTTGCCCTTCCCCGTCCCCTCCCTTCTTTCTGGAGTATATTTGTGTTTTATCATTCATATGAATATTTAAGTGATTATATATTGGTTTCATAATAGTATTGAGTAAATTGGATACTTTTTATCCCCCATTCTTGAGATTCTTTACTAAGATGAATATGTTCCTGCTGCATCCAAGTAAACAAAAAAGACATAAAGTCTCCATCTTTTATGGCTGCATAGTATTCCATGGTATACATATGCCACAATTTGTTAATCCATTCATGTGTTGATGGGCATTTGGGCTCTTTCCATGACTTGGCAATTGTGAATTGGGCTGCAATAAACACTCTGGTGCAAATGTCTTTGTGGTAAAATGATTTTTGTTCATCTGGATAGATAACAAGCAATGGAACTGCAGGGTCAAATGGTAGATCAACTTTTAGTTCCTTGAGAATTTTACATACTTCTTTCCAAAAAGGCTATATTAATTTGCAATCCCAAGAGCAACGTAGAAGTGTTCCCTTCTCTTGGCATCCATGCCAGCATCTGCAGTTTTGGGATTTTGTAATGTAGGCTAATCTTACCGGAGTTAGATGACATCTCAAAGTGGTTTTGATTTAGATTTCTCTTATTATTAAGGATGATGAGTATTTTTTCATGTGTTTATTGGCCATTTGCCTGTTATCTTCATAGAAGTCTCTAGTCAAGCCTCTTGCCCACAAAGACAGGGGTTTGTGTGTTCTTTTCTTACTGATTAATTGGCTTTCTTTGTAGATTCTAGTTATCAGACCTCTGTCAGAATCATAACCTGCAAAAATTCCTCCCATTCTGAAGGCTGTCTGTCTGCTTTACATATAGTGCCCTTAGCTGTGCAGATGCTTTTTAGCTTGATCAGATCCCAGTAAAGTATTTTGGTGTTGCTTCATTTGCCAGGGGGGGGTCCTCCTCATAAATAGTTTTTCAATATGTTCTTTCTAGAGTTTAGATAAAAGGAAAATACAGACTGCTACATTAGATGCATAATTTAATCTCTGCAGTTCAGATGCATAACTTACTTTATATTTCATCCTCTTTCTGTTTTCTCCTTGGCTTCCAGGAAGCATTGAATCAAGTTTTACTCTCAAATATGACCTTTCCTCAGCCTAAGTTCTTAGTACAATTATTTACTTATAAATATTTAATTTGTAATTAGTTTATATTTATAGATTTAAATATAAGATTATTACTTTCATGTTTTTCTTTGAAACTAGGAGCTAGAGAGATCATGAGATGTTAAAGATGAGGAAGGTCACAAAGACTTGTGTTTCACATCCAAGCACTCTGACTTCAATGTTCGCACTTGTAAGTGTTTCATTGGTAAGCACGGGGTAATTCAGTGTTGAATGAATCTTGGTACTTTAAAAACAATGTTCTGTGAGTTCCTGATTGTGTAGTAACAGGTGACAAGTTGCACAGACAGGCATTCAGTACTGGTGGTGAGAAGTTAGATGGGTAGACAGGTGCAGATACACAGGTAAATTGCAATAATAAAATGTTGAATGTGGAAGGGAGAATAACACCTTCAATGTTACTGGGCACAGAGGAGAAATAACGACCTCCTACAGGTCATGAAGGACTTTTCATGAATGCTTTCTAAACTGAGCCAGACATTGGAATCACTAACAAATATAGGTGGGATATTCTTGGAATCGACAGTGGTATAAGGTATAACATTTCTGCGCTATTTTGATATGTCTTAGGAACTTCTATATCTCAGAGTTTGCTGTGTGAAATAAAATAGTGGAAAATAAAGAAAGGTCAAGTAATGATGACCCTGGAATAATACACTTTCAAATTTATACTTCAAGGAATAGGAAGTTATCAAACTTCTTTAAGCAGTGAAGTACTATAAATATATCTCTGTATTACACAAGTTAGAGAGACAGATGTGGTATACTGGTGACAGAGATCTAATCAGACTAGTCACAGCCATTTTCAGTGAAAGAATTATGTGGGGTGGATTCTTAATATTGAAATTATTATAGTTTCTGTTTTTGCCATCCTTAAATATTAAAAGACTAAAGCATCTCCACTGTAAAGTTTGCCTGATTCCAAAAAATAATCACCAGTATCTTCCTAATTTGGGTCAAGATAGAGCATTTATAATATATAGAGCTTCTGGATCTCCCACCTACATGCCAAGGAAATGTTTATACTGTAAACGTCTATTTTGGGACTGCCCAACCCCACAGCAATAAACAGGATATAAAGGGAGTTCTCTGTTAATCCAAATATTTTATTCAGTGGCTCCTAAGTAATCCAGTTTCTTAGCAATGCTGTGATGAAAATAAGGATTTTGGAGGCGGGAAAGAATACACTCATGTAAAATGTAGGATTCAATAAACAATTGTTTAGTTGGTGATTGAAGCAACTGAAATGTTAGAACCTTGGGAATGTGTCTGGTTCTGCTGACGTGATAATAGATGTTGAGGGTTTACAAGTCACTACCATTCAAGGGTTCAGAACAGGGCCCAGAACACAGTATCTCATTAGGAGTTGGGCAAAGTCATGATGATGATGGCGATGATGAGACTTACAGGAGCAAGAGGAGGATTCCCTGAGAAGTTCTACTGTGCCAAGGCCACTTTGGTACTCAGAATCTTCCTTGATTAAGTTTAAAATTACAAAATTCTGCTGTTGTAGATTGCATTAATATCTCAAATGCTAAATTTCTCTATGTGTCTGCACCCTTAGTCACACAGCATTTTAGGGCTCTGCCTCAGAGAGCAGGATAAAATCTGCAGTCACATGACTTGCTATGATATTAAAAAGTATGATTCAAGGATTCTGTTGGGAAAAAGTTGCAGCTTGTTTGCTTGTGTCCCTCTGGTAATATCCCAACAAGGGCACACTCGAGTTAGCCCACTTTTCCCAGGAGGCTGAGAAACATAGGATCCATTGTTAACTGGCCTTGTACTTGACCACTCAAGTTGTATTCTGAAAAGTGGTTCATCTGAACTAGTTCTGCTCTGGTGACAACTAGTAACTACCCATAGTCATGAGAAATAACAAATTGTCATTGTTAAGACACTCCATTTGGGGGTGATTTTTAAAGCAGTAATGACTAACTGATAAAAACCTCTCAAAAATTTTCTTGTGAGAAAAATACCCTGCCTACCACTAGAATAACTACACAAAATGTTCTAAACTCTTCAAAGAATATCCATAGGCTCATGAGAATTTTAACCTACCTGTGATGGGTAGTGTTTGGGCTTAGAAAATGACACCTCCGAATATGGTGTACTGTCCTGCAGAGGACTTTGAATTGAGAGAAATAAAGAAGGTCTCAGATAAAAGATCCTCTGAGCTTCACCCTTCCTTCCTTCCTTCTGCCTCCGGTGCCTTCTTCCCCCTCAAAGGGAATCATGAAAACAGGAATTCTTTTTCCCCAAGGTGGGTCATATAAACTAAAACTCTTCCCCAAAAGCAGACCATAAAACATAGAAAAATCATTCCCTAACACTTCTACCTTCTCTTTAGAAGACCCTTCTTCCAAAGGGGTTCTACCCTACACCACAGGGGAACAAAAAAACTAACAGAAAGGCCAAGTAGAGTCTGAGCAGACAGGCTTTGCTGGGGTCCCCCTGAGTTCATTACCATTACATCATACCCTCTGTCCATTGCATCATACCCTCTGTTCATTACATCACACCCTCTGTTCATTAGATCACACCCTCCGTCCATTACATCACACCCTCCGTCCATTACATCATACCCTCCGTCCATTGCATCATACCCTCTGTTCATTACATCACACCCTCTGTTCATTACATCACACCCTCCGTCCATTACATCACACCCTCCGTCCATTACATCATACCCTCCGTCCATTACATCATACCCTCCGTCCATTACATCATACCCTCTGTCCATTACATCACACCTTCCGTCCATTACATCACACCCTCCGTCCATCACATCACACCTCCGTCCATTACATCATACCCTCCGTCCATTACATCATACCATCTGTCCATTACATCATACCCTCTGTCCATTACATCATACCCTCTGTCCATTATATCACACCTTCCGTCCATTACATCACACCCTCCGTCCATTACATCATACCCTCCGTCCATTACATCATACCATCTGTCCATTACATCACACCCTCTGTCCATTACATCATACCCTCTGTCCATTACACCATACCCTCTGTCCAGTCACATTTCTACATGGTTCTCCATTCTTCATGCATTCTAAGCATTGAAAAAGACATTTTTTCCTTAGTCACTGGCTCTTCATAACTTAAGGCTCCTGTGTCAAATAAAACTTTGATTAAATGCATTTGTTTTGCTTTTTTGAAGTTAAACTCTTTTACATAACGGTGTCTGGCCATCCCCTTATGATAGATAAGGAAAAACCTCCCCCAGGGCAGAAATAAAGTTAATGAATGAACATTCCTAAAAGGCTGTTTTTCTGAACTGGCGAGAATTCCATGAATGCTGGCAGCTTATAGCCTCATGGTGTTTTGACCGAAGTGACAGGAAGGAGAATGTTGCTAAATAAAACCTAGAAAATGACTTAACAAAAAGTAAAAACAGGTTTGATTTCTACTCAGTGGGAGAAAAAAGAATATAGCTTGGCATCTTCAAATTTCCTTTTCTCCATTTCTCCAGTTATATTAGAATCAGCTTCCTTAAGTGTCACAGCACAATGTGGGTGCCCTTCTTTCCATTTCTCCCTAATTTCTCCTGAGTGTTTGTTTTTGTTAAGTTACTAGACTCCTATCCTTCCTTTTCTGTAGTGCTAACTGTGCAAAACAAACTATAGCCTATGACTGGGTTCCCTAACAGTAGCACTCATACCACATAAAATAGTACACAAAGTCCAGTCCTAACATAGGTGATGTAAATTTACAAATGTCACCCCTGTGACTAAGAGGCGTCTGGCCACATGTGTGTTTATGTACCTCCAACCTGCTCATTCAGGCTGAGGTGGCAGCACCGTGAGGACAGCCCCAGGCTCTGATTTACTGAAAGGTAGAGACAGCTGTCTTCTTAGGCATCTCCCCTTGAATATTTCAGTCAGTTTTAGATTAATAATTATTTGAGTAAATCTCCTTGTAGTTGAGAAGTGTGACAGATATTCCACATACATTTCTGGTTTCCTGCTCTCCAAACAAACTTCTAACACACTTCTGTTTGGGAGGAACGATATACAAAGTTTTTGTCAGTTAATCGTGAGTGGAAATGATTCTGTCATTTGCTAGCATCCTGGAGGTTTAAATAGAGCCGTGACTTACTCTGTTCTCTTACACAGCAAGGGAGAACTTGGCTGAGATTAGTTATTGTTGGTTAAAATTTCAGATACTGTAGGTAGTTCCTGGCCCACACATACAATTCCCAGTCAGATGAAACAAAATGATATTATCATTGAATCCCTGTGCTCATAAAGACCATGAGATCTGCCATGTGAATAGGTTTGGGCATGGAAAAATGCCAAAGCATCTTATTGAAAAACTATGGTTTATTAATTCTCTTTACTGTCTAAGTGATTGCAACGTCCATCAAAGAGTAATTTATACAATTCTTTTAAGTGTGTTGTCTTTTAGCGATCTAACATTTCTTGGCAGCACCCACACATTCTGTGAGCTCTTACGTAGCACTGAGGAAAACGTTGGTTGCATTATGACTAGTCCACAAAAACTCCAGGGTAACAGAACACCTGCCACTGCTACCTGCAGAGTTCGAGAATTAAAACATAGTGTATGGGCTGTGTCTGATGATTTAGAAAACAAAACATCAGCAGTTGCTCCTTATCAATAAACAAGATTTGTGAAGCACTCCGGCATGCCAAGCCCACCATATAAAGGATTATTATAAACAGAACTTAGAAAGGCAAGTTATATACTAGAGATAATTAAAACAGCAGTAACTTCAAGAACAAAAATACAACACCTTTTGATTACTCATTACTATTCTAACATGTATCATGGCTTCTCATTCTCACAGTAACTGTGCGATGTAGGAAGAACAAACGTGCTGTAGGGACCACATTTCCCCACATGCCAATCTACATACCCTTAAACCCTTGAAACGCTTCCATCCTCAGCCAGCTGTTGGGTTTTCAAGAGCTGATGCTGCTGCCCAAGCCAGTCACATGGACCCTCCTCATCCATCGCTGTCTCTGCACTGGGCCACCTATTTTGCTCTTCTTCTCATTGCCCCCAGCTTCATCCTGTTTCCTCACTTGTTCTTGCCAAAATATGCAATGTGCTAATCTATCGGATGCCACACTATTTCTTTTTTCTTGCCTTGGGGGTCTAAACTCCAGCCCTCCATGCAGGGCCTGCTATCCACAGCCAAACTTCTTGACGTCCACAACACAGTAGTGTGAAGCATGGTGTTAGAAGCCATAACAAGATTTATTTAATCGGCATAATGACATTTTGTGCATTCATTTCCTCACCTGTAAAATGAGAGTAACTAGTATCTGCCTTCTTCCCCCCCTTTTTTAAAGGAGATGATGCTCCTTTTGTGCTTAGCACAATGCCTAATATATAATAAGCCCTCATGAGACATCAATTTTCCATCCTTCTTCTAATACTGGCACTACACTTCATTGCTTGGCACTCACTGTTTGTGCCAAACATTTCATTGGCCTGTTACCTTTTACCTCTTATCACAGTCACTAAATTATGATGTTGGTTTATATTTTGTTGCAATGAATTGTCTTGATTTATTATCATGTAGCATTGCCTAACTCAACTCAGTGGGTATACAGTTTTGCAACTGCTGTGGACTATTCCATCACCTACTTCAAATATATGATTTATAGAGAGCATAAGCATTAAGTTATTGGCCAGGCATGGTGGCTCATGCCTGTAATCCTACACTCTGGGAGGCTGAGGCAGGTGGATTACTTGAACTCAGGTGTTTGAAACCAGGCTGAGCCAGAGTGAGACCCCATCTCTAAAAGTAGCTGGTTGTTGTGACGGGTGCCTATAGTCCCAGCTACTTGGGAGGCCGAGACAAGAGGATTGCTTGAGTCCAAGAGAAGAGGATTGCTATAAGCTATGATGCCCAGTGTGACATAGCCTATCACATATCTCATGTCATTCTAAAAAAAAAAGAAAGAAAAGAAAAGTGTCAGGGTCCTGCCCTGGGGGCAGGGTCCACTAAGACCCGTGGAACTGTCGGAAACTGACTGAAGAAACAGAGTTAGAAATGACGGCGAAGAAAGAGACAGAGATGAGACATAGAGTAGAATTAAAAGTGGGAACTTGGGTCCGTTGCCCATTGTGGGATTCCAGTATTGGCACGGAGTGCTTGCTCCACTCTGCTTTTATTGGCGTCTATTTGCCCAGAGGGTAAGATGAGGGAAAGAACAAAGATGCCAGCAGTTTCTGTCATTATATCAGCTCCTACTGTTATTATTATTAATTTTAAGGGTAGCCTTGAGAAATCTGAAATCTGAGCCTTGTATTGGGAGAGCCTCCTGCTTGAGATCACACACACAGATTTCTAGGGAGGTGTTAACCTCTGCTAGTTCCCTGTGGAGTAAAACACCACCAGGGTTAACCTCCTCTGAGGAATCAGTGAGAGGGAAGAACTTTCCTCCCATCACCACCACAGAGGATCTGCCTGTGCAATAAGGATGCAAGCTCTTCAGTGTCCCTCCATATCTCAGGGCTCCAGCTACTCCCTTGATCTCTGCCCCAGGCAAATGCAAATCTCCACAATGGGAATCTGCCTTGCCTGTTGACCAGGCAGGAGATGACCCAGTTAATGTCTCTTTCTAGGTCTAGTCATAGCCTCTTCTATGACCATTTTTCCTCAGAGTATTCACAGACCCAATAGGGTGTTTGTAAGCTGTATTCCCAACAGGCTAGAATTTCAGAAAAGGCAGAAAGCTTGCTAGCAATGGCTAGCATAAATGTGAACTAGCTGACTTTTCTTTGTTCCAACTCGCTCAGCTTATTTTTTAACTTTCCTCTTTTTCTGGGGGTGCTTTCCCTTGCCAAGAATGGGGTCTTCTGTCCCCATTCTCCCTGCAAAAAGAAAAGTGTTAGATACACACTGTCATATTTATTTGTATATTAACTCACATATTTGTATTTATTTGTCATATTTATTTGTATATTAACTCATATAGACTTAATTTAATACAAGTAGGTACTCAATTCATCAGAATCTTTTCATCAGACAATGATTTTTTCTGTATTATTCAATAGACTGAAATGAGTAAGCTTCTAAAAATAAAAAAAATCACAATAAGTTAAAAATTAGTCTTAATGAACTTTGATTTTATATTAGAAGTAAAAAAGATAAAATATATAATGTGTTAAAATTAAAAAGTTTGTATAAATCTTCTTTCTTTAAAAATATAATTATTAATACAAGTTTACTTCTAATTATTGAATTAAAATCACCAGTTATTTTAATTCTTTCATGTGGAATAGGTAACTGAATGAATAATGTGTAAATAGAATGCAGGTTTTGTAGACATTTTCCATGGTCAATTAAAACATGTTAAAGGAAAATTCTTAAACTATTTAGTAAATCTTTAAAAATGTTTTAAGAAGGCTGCCCTATATTGCCTTGAGGGTCATTCAATAGGAAGCTATTATAATTTCACATCTAAAAAACACTGTAAAAAATGAATTAATCCTTATAAATTATTAAAAAACAGTATTTCCAGATAATAAGCCATTATTTCTAAATGCTATTATATTTGTATTTTGTCAAATTTTTGTGGAAATATTTCTCAAATATGTGTTAAAGACACCTATGTCAAAAATAATGTATATCAAAGAAGCCTACCATTCACTCATAACTAAGAAATGATGTATAAATGTATTATTCACTCACAACTAAGAAAGGATGTATAAATATATTATTGAACATTCTTAAACATCATTCTTAAAATTGTGAAGATATGTGGAGGACTATAATTACAAATCAAGTACTTTGGAGGCAACAGACCACATCGACCACGTGGATGACATCATCTCTACTCCTTGAACAGAAATGTTCATATGGCAGAAAGTACATGAACTTTGTAAAATTATAGCTCTCACGAGGATTTATTTTTGTCATTTGAGGCATATTTTTAAATATTAAGTAAAGGATGATGAAGTCCAAAGACTAAAAAAAAGGTAGTTCTTAATTCCGATGATATCACAGAATTTTCTTTGAGGTTGCACTTCCAAAAATTCCTGATAGCTACATTCAATATTTTGATGAGGCTAGGTTAGCAACTTGGCATACTCAAAGCTCTTAACTGTACCACAACTTCTAAATGTACCTTCCATGGCTATGTAAGAAGACTTTATCCCCCAGTGGCCCCAGAGAGGCCATAGTTATTGCTGAAAAGGTGCTCGAGGCAACCACGTGTGGCTGCGCTGGAAAGTCACAAAATTTTCATGTTAGTTAACCTCTGGGGGACGTCAAATACTTGTGGGTGATGGTTGCTTTGAGATGTGGAATTGGTTAGGCTGTGGTACCCATAGTACCCAAACTTCAGTCACACAACAGATTTTTTAGTTTTGTTTTTGGTTGTAATTAAACTTTAAACAGTAGATTTTGAGTAAAGTAAATTACCTTCCAGAATATGGATAAGCCTCATCCAGTATAAGACCTTTAAAGAAAATAATAGTTTGTAATTTCCCTTTATAATAATATAGTTTTTCCAATTTAAATAGCAGGTATATTCAGATGAAGTAGAATGATTTTGAAGTATTTCTTTTTTTTTCTATTGTCTATAAGATTGGCATGATCTGGTTTTTGAAATTATTTTCTATTTTTATTTATAAAAATAAATATTCTCTATTTTTTGAGACTTTGGAAAAAAAAAAGAAGTTAACTGATGACTCCATACTGAGCCTTGGAGTCAAAGCATTCTATGATAGACATACTTATTATTATTATTGCTCAATATTTCGTTGACACAATCATCTGATTTCTTTTCTGAATGTATTTATCTTCATTAGTTTTTTATGAGGTTTTTGTTTCTAGTCCTTATCTTAAACATTGTTATTGTTATTAAATTTTAGGCTTCTTTAATTTTGTGAAGGCAAAAAGTGGAAACCAAATAAACACATGTACATGTACAGAGAAAATTTAAAAAAAACAAGAAACAAAAAAGAAAAAAATTCTACTTCCATGCTGACTTCTTTCAACTTGAGCTGCAGTTTCCTCCCTCCCTCCCTAACTCCCTCCCTCCCTCCCTTCCTTCCTCTCTATCCCTCCCTCCCTCCCTCCCTTCCTTCCTTCCTCTCTCTCCCTCTCTCCCTCCCTCCCTCCATCCATCCCTCCCTTCCTTCCTCTCCCTCCTTCCCTCTCTCCCTCCCTCTCTCCCTCCCTCCCTCCCTTCCTTCCTTCCTCTCTCTCCCTCCCTCCCTCCATCCCTCCCTCCTTCCCTTCCTTCCCTCCCCTCCATC
>CAUYPK010007076.1:0-13395 GCA_963574355.1 Loris lydekkerianus | reverse complement strand
AAAATCTTTGGTCATTTGCTCTTTGAATCTGTTGAATTCTTGAGATAACTTTTGAAATTCTAATTCAATCTTATTTGCTATCCAGATTCTGAATTCAATTTCTGACATCTCAGCTATTTTTTTGTGCACGGGGTCTTGTGCTGTTTCTGCCCCATTGATCCTTGGGGGAGTTGATCTACTCTGATTATTCATATTGCCAGAGTTTTTCTGTTGATTTATCCTCATGATTGTTTTTCACCATTGCCTCTGGCCATCCTCAGCGTTGGGGAGGTGTATCTCCAAGATTAGACCCCAGCAGGATCACTATATTGTTGCTGGATCTTTGTAGGGAGTGACCCTATGTAGTTCCTCCTTGGCTGTTCTAGCTAGAGAGTTCTAGTTGTGGAAGCAGCTCTGGTGTATGACACACCCAGATCTAGCAACAGGGCTGGAGGTGGTTCTCATGGTTCTGGGAGTGCCTGGCGCCCAGTGACTTTGGCACAGAGAGCCCAAGTCTCCAGCAGTCTCTGGGCAGGAGAAGGGCTCTGCGCAGAGGCAGGGAGGGCTCTGGAAGGCACACAGCTTCTAGACGAGTGGGCTGGTTTGGAGGCAAGGGTGCAAGAGGGAGGACACAGGGTTGCGCGGCTCCTGCAGTTCCTGATCAGGGCATGCAGAGGCCCGGCGGGCACAAGTCATGTGTTGGAGGTTGCAGTGCAGCTCTTTTGGAGGTCTGGGCAGCACCAATCCCAGGAGTATGAGGTTCCTATGAGTTGTGACGCCAGGGCACTCTACCCAGAGCAACAGCCCGAGGCTCCAGTGTGCCAAAATCAGTCTCACTCTGCCCCTGAGGGTTGAGGCTATAAGGCAGCTCAGTCCCTGCCTTTAGGCTGCTCAGTCACTAGGTTACTAGCTCCCACCCGATCCAGATCCTTGTTCTGCTACCCTGAGGGTGGAGCTTGCCGGGGCAGTTCTTTCACAATGGCTCCCTGCAGCCCACAGCTGAACACTATTAGCTCTATCTGGCTCAGCAGCTCAGTCTGGGGCCTTAGACATTGCCCAAAGTTCTCTGCACTCCTGCTCAAGCTCTCTCCAAGACTTGAGTGTCAAGTCCAAAAACACCGAAACAGTTCACAGGTAAGGCCTTTCTGGTTTGCAGTCTCAGTGCCGCTGGTACTTACTGCTGCTGGTGAAATTAGGTCGATTGAGCACACGCAACCACTTGCCAGTTTTCCACTCTTTTGTCCTCCTCTTGGGGTCCAGAAGTCCCTTTCTGACTCCCTGTATCCTCAAAGGGATAATTATAGGCAGATCCTACTTTCCAGAGATGCCTGGAGTTTTATCTCCCCAGACTCACCATGCCCAGTTGCAGGGAAGCTGTTCTTTGGCCGCCATCTTCCACTTTTTCATTTTTGCAATGCTTCACCTAAAAGATTCATCTCCATTTCCATCCAGGTTGTTACAAAAGAATCATCTCCATTTCTATCTAGGTTCATTCCCCATTCTTTTTAATGACTTAGTAGCACTCCATGGTATACATATACTGCATTTTATTAATCCACTCATGTATTGGTGGGCACTTGGTTGATGCCACATCTTTGTAATTATAAATTGTGCTGTCATAAACATTTGCATGTACCTGCCTTTTTGAATAAATGACTTTTTTTCCTTTGGGTGCATACTCAATAGTCAGATTGCTGGATCAAATGGTAGGTCTACCATTTTTAACTAAAAGCACTTGAACCTGGAGAACTTTTTGTTCTTTAATGTTTCTTCCTAGTACTGTACATAGAGGTTGTACTAATTTGCAATCCTACCAACAGTGTTCCTTCCTCTTGATGTCCATGCCAACATCTATTTATTGTTTTAGGACTGTTTGTTTAATAAAAGCCAGTTTCAATAGAGTTAGATTATATGATATATTGGTTTGATTTCATTTCCCTGATGATTATATTTGTTGAACAGTGTTTCATGTGTTTATTGGCCATTAGTCTATCTTCTTTTGAAAAGTCCCTGTTCGTGTGTTTGATCCCTTTTTTGTAGGGTAGTTTGAATTTTGTTGCTGATAGGCATACACAAAACATACCTAAAAATTATAAAAGTCAAATATGACAAACCCAAGGCCAATATCATACTGAGTGGGTAATAGTTGAAAGCATCCAACATCTATTTGGAACTGGAAAATGTTGCCCCCTGTCACCATTTCTATTCAACATAGTGCTGGAAGTCCTAGCCAGAGTTCTCAGACAAGAGAAGGAAACCAAGGATGCCCAATAGCAAACTATCACATTTTGCTAATGATAGGATCTCAAATCTAGAAATCTCCAAAAATTCTATGAAGAGACTCCGGAAATTGATGAACAAATACCGCGGAGTGTCAGGTTGCAAAATCAATGTACACAAATCAATAGCATTATTATACACAAACAGCAGTCTAGCTGAGAATAAAATCAAAGACTCAATACCTTTCACAATAGCAACAAAATAAAATACCTGGGAATAGATTTAACCAAAGAGGTATAAGACCTCTACAGGAAAATCTATGAGTTCCTGAGGAAGGAAACTACAGAGAATATAAACTAACAGGGATGTATATCATGGTCATGGATCAGGAGAATAAACATTTTAAAATGTCTATACTACCCAAAGTGATCTACAGATCCGATGCAATCCTTATTAAAGTATAAATGTCATTTTTCACAGATCTAGAAAAAAATAGTGCTCTGCTTTGTATGGAACCAGAAAAGAGCCTGAATAGTCAAAGTGACTTTAAGCAAAAAAGGACAATTTGAGAGGCATCACTTTACCAGACTACAAGGCTCTAGTAACCAAAATAGCATAGTATTAGTGCAAGAACATTTTCTCAGAAGAGAAAACTCAGATACAAAACCCTCATCATATTATCATCTGATATTTGACAAAACAGTCCCTATTTGATAAATGGTGCTAGAAAAATTCAATAGCCACATATGGAAGATTGATACAGGATCCACCTCTCTCAGCACTTAACAAAAATTAATTCACACTGGATAAAAGACTTAAACTTAAGGCATGAAACTATAAGAATTCTAGAAGAAAACATTGAAGAAAACTCTTACAAACATCAGCCTGTAAAAAGAATTTATGAAAAAAAAGAAGACCCCAAGGCAATCATAGCAACCACAAAAATTAACAAATTAGACCTGATTAAGTTATACAGTTTTAGAACAGCCAAGGAAACAATCAGGAGAGTTAATAGACAACCTATGGAATAGGAAAAAATATTTCCATGCTATCCATCTGATGAAGAACTGACAACCAGAGTCTCTGGACTGAGTTTTAATTGTATGTGTGTCTACCTTTTCACACCAATCATCACCAACATATTCAAACTACAAAATAATTTAATTGTTTTCAAAGTTGGCTTTGTATTAGAATCACTTTTATAACTTCAATATATATGGAGAGAGAGAGAGTGTAGGACTCCAGCTGCAATTTTTCAAAAGCAACAATTTTAAATTGGACTCAAATAATTGTACTTCTACTGAGGTCCTTATGAAACCAAATAATGTCCCAATAAGTACTTTTGGGATATATTTTATTAGGATTCCCCAGCATAAGAGCAGTTAAAAATGGAATTTTGACGAGATGGAGGTTAAAGGATTTTCTCTGCCATACATTGTGGCTGAAAATTCATTATTGCTCTGTGACCCTCCTACAGCTAATCTGCCAATGGCTGGCATTTCCATGAGCTTTGTGAGTCAGGCTGCAGGACTCCAGAAACCACTAAGTATTATAATAACGTCTACTGAATACGTGTGTGAGGCATGGTTCCAAGCACTCCTAACACATTTGATACTCCAGTTGTTGAATGAGTGATTACCCTTATTTCATAGTTGAAAAAAAGGGAGACTTAGAAAAGTTAAATAACCCATCCAAAGTTAAATAAATTGAAGGCAGATCCAGCCAGAGTTAGAACACTGGCAGCTCACACTGACAGCTTGCTTCTCGTTAAAACCAGCTATAGAACCATTCAATACAAGGGGGTAGGGAAGAGATGAATTCTTATAGGATCTCTGAAACAAGAACAAACCTACAACCAACTTCCATGTTTGATAATTTAAATTTATTGTTTAATCAGCCACTTAAAAATAAAGTATATTTTGTATACTTTTATCCAGTCAATATTATACAACATTTTTATGGACCTTAGGCAAAAGCTGTCCAAAAAGTATCAAGGCATGAAATAACATGGAAAATAGTAATAACGATGGTATAAGAGTGCTATTTCCAGATAGCACTCTCATACCAAACACATTTACTTACATACACACATATACATGACTTTATCAATTTCTTGTAATAATTCTGAATTAAATATTCTTATCTCCATGCTAGAGAGAATGTGACTTGCTCAGATTAACACAGGAAGTTGTAAAGCAGGAACTCAAACCAAGGTCTAGAAACTACTAAATACATAGCTTCTGTTTTGTTTATTCTTTTCTCCCCCAATTTTGATGCCTATGTCATTCATGGGTCTCTCTCCATAGTCTGAAACCTCCAGTAGTGGCCACGTACAGTCATCTCTACTACCAGACACAGGGAAGGGGACAAATAAAAAAGGCAGGGAGAGAATTCAACTGCATAACGTTGTGTGTTTGTATATATTGTATGACTGTTATCTATCGTTTCACTACGAAGCTCATGATACTGTGACATTTCACTCCTCATTCGATTTGTTTGACAGTTTTGACCTCTTCTTCCATAAATGAACTTCCTAGGATTGAAATATGTGAGATTTGTACAATTCAATAGTCTATTAACTCACCCACTGAATCATGATGTTGTTCCTGAAACATGATGATGTATTATAAATTAATAACTGCTTTTTACCGTGTTCACGTCCCTCACCCCTAGCATTTAGACCTTCTTTATGGTACACAAATAGCAATTGTGTGTGGATTTTCTGATGCTCTTTTCCTTTAAAAGTGGTATGACAGCTTGAAAATTGTTTGACTACACTGAATTAGAATAATCAATGATCTGAAGTTCTTCTGTGAGTTTAGGATCCTCATTGTGTGGATGAGTGTATGTTTGACATGTAGACATTGACTCTTCCAGGTACTGTCTGTTACTGTTTAATATATTGCTGGAGTTGCAAATACCTACTTGTTAAGAAAATCCAGATGCGGTGGCTCATGCCTGTCATCCTAGCCCTCTGGGGGCCAAGGTAGGTTGATAGCTTGAGTTCACGAGTCCAAATGAACCTGAGCAAGAGTAAGACATCTTCTCCACTAAAAACTGAAAAGCCAAAACAAAAAGATCACTTGAGCATAAGAGATTGAGGTTCCTGTGAGCTATGATGCTATGGCACTCTAACAAGGGCAACAAAGTGAGACTTTGTCTCAAAAAGAGAGAGAGAGAGGCAGAGAGAGAGAGAGAGAGAGAGAGAGAGAGAGAGAGAGAGAGAGAAAGAGAAAATACCACTATGCCCCAATGTCCTGAGGGTGAGTATTAAAATGCCTGACTTTACAACTTTATGATGTATTATCTTTGTTTAATGCAAGATGCAATTGGGGATTGAATTAACCTAGCAATGTCCCTTCAATAATACTGATTGCTAATAATTTTCATAGTAGCACTTCTTTCAGAATCATCTCCTGCATGTTTTCTGGCAGAGCAGACTATCAGATGCAAAAAAATATTATTTGATATGCTTCTTTTTTAAGAAAATTTCTGATAACTGAAAGTGTAATATCTCTATGAGATTGAAAAATCATTTCCTGATTCAATCTCATGTGAGGGGGCATGGGCACTCTGATTTTTATACCATTCAGCACACAAATATTTTGATATAAAGGAGATTTCTCTCTTGCTTATTAAAAATAACAAATATATTTTAAATTGTTGAGGCTTAGAGTGATTTCTGATGCATGATTGTTTCCTTGAGCACTTGAAAAAGTTGCAAAAAGATAGTTTATCTTGTTGGTTTTGCTGAAAATAGTATATATTTTCAGACATATATATGTCACCCTTTTAAAAGAAGAATCAGACTACAGATACATTTGTTTTTAGACTATGGTTTCCAATAAGACCTGGAAACTTTGAGAAGTACTTCCAAAATTTTTATTTCTGTTATAAAACCAGAGTTTAAATTCTAAGAAAATGATTCTTTCATAAATAATTAGTTCACATCTTCAGAGATGAAGCAATAATTAAAATATTCTAGGATGTGATTCATATCCCTGAACCTTTGTGGTTTTTCCAGGCTTAAACTCACAGGGAACAAGCCTTGGCGCTGGCAGGAAGCAGGACGATTGCCTCTGCTTCTGGGCTGACATTTCTGCCGGCCATGTGTGCACTCCCTGTGCAGCAACTCCTCCTCTGCAGCCCGTGGGATATTTCCTGTTCTTTCTCAGTTGCCAAGCACCCACCAGCTCAGATAGGAGGTAACAGAGGCTTGGCTTTGTGCTGTCAAACCAATCTCATCTTTGTTTCCTCTTATTTTTATTCTCTGTAAGTCTCATTCTTTGATCTCTCTCTCTCTCTCTTTTTCCTGTTTTGGTCCTTTTTTCTACTCAAGACTCCCCTAGCTAAGGGTATCTAACTGCTTCCCAACTCTCATTGTAGACCTCTCCCCATTCAGTAGTCCATTCCCATGTCAAGCTGGCATTTATTTCTCTTGATGCTCTTTCTTGTTTCTTGAGTTTGTCTCTAAATCTCATGTTATTGAATTTGACTCTCAGGAAGTCTTAAAATTAAGCTTTCAGTGTGTTGAGCACTATGGGAAGTGCAATGTGAATATTGTGTCATCAATTTCTTGAAGCAATTTATTTCCCCCTCACTTAAAATGTTCTTCTATTTTCCACAGCAACCAGATTGCTTTGCTACCATTTGATTATTTCTGGAAGAAGTACAATTGGTAAGTGCCTGGGATGATCTGCACACCAGAGTGCCTTCTCTGCTCTGCTGGGCCCTGCTTATTTGATTCCTTTTGTTTTGAAGCCAATTCAGTTTGGTTATCTGCAGATTCTACTGATAATCCCCAAATGGCAAATAATAAATTCAGAATGCCTTAATAGGCACCATGGTGGGTTCAAAGATGGAAAAGTCCTAACTTCTTTCCTTGAGATCTTAGTCTATAATAAGTATATGAATTATTCTATAATAGGTACATGAATGTATAAAATAAGATGAGCGTGGGGGGGCTGGGGGGATGTGAAGGCTATGAAGATCATCTACTCGCTTCTCTCTTGTAAAGCTCTCGGTTTACCATTGTACAATATAGTATTGCCAAGTATCTCGAAGAAAGAATAAAAGTACATGGAATTACTATGTTATGGGGTTGATAACTTTGAGATAGTGCAATTCACTGATAAACCTTCACATTACTAATCTTAAAAGATCTATTGTTCAACATGGTAGCTATTTGAGGTTGGACAATTAAGTCTTCAATCTCCTCCTAGGAAATGTGCTGTACACTTCATTGCCTAATATCACGATGTTCAGTCACCAGATGGTCAGGGGGAGTACTTAAAAAGTGACCAAAGGGATATTTACCAAGGAGGTATGTAGCACTTTTTCTAGGATGAGTTCGTGAACCTAATTGTCCAACTTCATGGTTAATAACAGATTGTATTCTTAAAAAGTCTTAAGAAGGCTCTGTGCCTGTAGCTCAGCAGCTAAGGCGCCAGCCACATACACTGTGGCTGGTGGGTTTGAACCCAGCCTGGACCTGCCAAATTGCAACAATGACAACTACACACACACACACACACACACACACACACACACATACAATAGATGGGCATTGTGGCGGGCGCCTATAGTCCCAGCTATTTGGGAGGCTGAGGCAAGAGAATTGTTTAAGCTGAAGAGTTTGAGGTTGCTGTGAGCTGTGACACCATCATGGCACTCCACTGAGGGCAACATGATAAGATTCTGTCTCAAAAGAAAAAAAAAATGCTAAGAAGTTGGGCATAAAGTGTTTTCAGCACAAAAAATAACTTTGTGACTAATGCACGTTAATTGATCAGAGTTAATCATTCCACTATACATTTTTTTTTCAAAAAATAATCTTGTACACATTAAATTGATAGAATTTTATAGGTCAAGGTGAAAAATAAAAGTATTAATGAATAAAAAATTCATGAATCATGAAACACCTTCGTATAAAAGACGAAAACCAAGAATACAGGTCCAGTAGTGATTGTAACTGAGTTATTTATAAACCCAAATCCTTTTGCTTAATATGATTTTATACTGAGGCTTTGCTCTTCAGAATTAACTCAAGGGAGAAAAGTGGAAAATAAAAGATAATAAGTAATATTTGTGTTTATATCTGTATATATACGTGGAGACAGACAGACAGGTAAATAGATGATAGATGTACACACACATATCATACACTTGGGGACAAGCACAGGGCCTCACCAAGTAATTCCAGATTGCAGTGACACCTGCTGGTGACAGAGTATCTACTGGTTTGGCTCCTCTGGTAAAAGCCAATCCATAAACTGTTTCAAGGCCCAGCAGATATTTTCCTCTATTCTATTTCCTCTGATTTTTGTTTGAATGAAAACCTGTCCAGCTGTAATTGGTCAATTGTTTGGTGATGTGAATAAATGCTCAAACCTGGAATTTCATAGAAATATAAGTAAAATGCAAAGCCAACAACACTTGTTTCAGCAACCCCTTTCTCTAGCCTCAAAGTACCAAGAGTCAGGTAGAGGTCAAAGATTTATTCTGATGCTGGAACTATCTTTACAATATGTACTATCAGAACTTACATTAGATAGGGTGTAAAAGGTTTGCTTATGACACTATATCTTATCCTGAAATTTGTCAGGGTAATTAATATATTTTATATTAGGAATGAAAACTAAACAAGAGTGAACTATTTATAATCTGGATCCAAGGCAAAGGAATGGGGTCTGGGTGAGCTACTAGACTTTTCACCAAAGAAGGAGGCTGCATGGCATTAGACATGTGTCCCAACTGGCTATATAGTAGATATCCAGGAAGACTTTTAAAATCTACCAGTGTCCAAGTCACATGCCACACCATTTTGTGAGTGATATAAAAGTCCAGATTTTATAAAAGTTTCTTATGACCTTGCAGTGTGTGGCTGAGCTGAGGACCACTAGCACAGAGATTTAAGCTTGGGCTTTAGAAAATTCCAAGCCTGTATTTGAATCCCAGATCTACTTCTAACTCACCCAGGAATCCTAGACAAGTTTTACAATCTCTCAAAGCTTCAGTTTACGCATCTTGAAAAAGGAGCTATAATACAAACCATTGTTTAATGATTAAAACAAATCAATTAAGTAAACGGTTGGTGACACATAAGTATTCACTACATTTAAATATCCTTAGTCGTCACTCTTTGGGTCACACTTAAAATGGATACATAATTTCCTTAATTCAAATGATTAAATAATCATGTTGATTGTTTTTCTTTTCACTAACATAGATTATTTTTCTTGCCTAAAATTTCTAGATTATTTACTTTCTGAATCAGAACGATATAGCTGATTACAGAATTCCAGTGTAAGAGTGAAAGCTAGATGCATTAGCCTGGCCAGACATCCCTGTCGTCTACTTTGATGCTCCGAGATTACCTTTCTGATATTCCAGAAATGCATTCCAATATGGTTCTTTCATTACACTAGTCCACAGGCCTCTAATCAAGGTTGTGTAGAAATCATGCATGCCATGAGAGAGATGGGGTATTCCTCCTCAAGGAGATGTGGCATGTACTAAGAACTGAGAATTACAATCTAGTTTATCACCATTTTATCCTTATCCCTCATGAATATTCAGATTCCTTTAATTCACATCTTTCTATTATACTTTTTTCCAAAAACATTGCATCAAATACGCGTGTGTGTCTATGGTTTCATCGGTCTGACAGAAAAGTTTAAATGTTAGGAGCATAGTACGATGTGTAAAACTGGTTCCTTCAGTATTAGAAAGAGGGATGGAATCATTGTTTTTACTGTTTATTTTGTTTTTGTTACATAACGTTTCTAAAGTTAACATGGAAAGAAAGTATTGAGAATCAGACTTAAGGTTTATAAATTTATGGGTTTGTAAGAAAGTACTTGTTGATTTGCAAAATAAACCCTAAATTGCTTTCACTGTAAAAGTGAGAGCATGGCCAGGGCATCCTGGTGAAGAAGACATCCTTTGTTTTTTCCATAGAATCATTTCTTTGTATAAATATTATTTAAAAATCGGGCAAAATAAGAGAGAAGAAATTACAAAGAGAGAAGGATCTGTATGTGCACGCTACTATTAAGTAAAATACTAATATTTTTACTTGCATCTAATAAAAGAAACAATGAAAACCAAAGGAGTTTAAATAAACTATTACTTCTGCACAAGAGATAGTTGTACCCAAAAATTAAGTTTGTGAAAGAAGAACATTAAAAAAATCATTGACTGTCGAACCATTACATACTTTCAATTTTACATTTCTTTCTTTTTTTTTTTTTTTTTTAGCCCCCTGAGACAGAGTCTCACTTATTGCCCTCGGTAGAGTGCCATAGTGTCACAATTCACAGTAACCTCCAATTCCTAGGCTTAAGCAATTCTCTTGCCTCAGCCTCCCATGTAGCTGGGACTACAGGAGCCTGCCAAAATGCCCAGCTATTTTTTTGTTGTTGCAGTTTGGCCAGGGCTGGGTTCGAACCTGCCACCCTCGGTATATGGGGCCAGTGCCCTACCCACTGAGCCACAGGTGCCACCCTCAATTTTACATTTCAATTGTAAACAGTGTCCTACCTTGACTATTTGGTATGAAACCTGAGAAGGGAGTCAGTCCTCAGTACTGCTCACAGTTCTTTTTCCTCAAGTTGTTCATTGTGTAACTCCAGCGAGTTCCATTCACATTTTATTTTGCAGGAATGACTCCCCCTGGAGTTGTGCAATATGGCAACCATTATTCTTCTCACATTCCGGTCCGTGCTGTCGTATGATAGATACTTTCTTCCTCAGGTATAGAACACCTTCTGTTCTGCAGCCATAATTCTCTAATTACTTGACCTTAGACTTTCACCTAAATAGTTTTAATAATTCTGTTTTTATTCATTTCACTGATGACTAGATTTCATCAGGCAATGTCTTTAGTCCACATATTTATAGTCCCCGAGGATTTTACCAACACATGTTCATTTATCCACTATAGCATGTACTAATATGTAGTTTATAAATCATAAACTCAAATAATACATTTTCAAAGGACAAAATAAAACCAAATCCTAACATTTTCTTTCTCTACATGCAATATTTGACTTTTGTATCTCCCAGGCAAAAGCACCTCTGACTGTGGAATCACCTGGCCTATGTCACACCTGTGACAAGGGCTTCTTTTAGAATTTTGACTCATGTCAAGGCAGATTTTAATCTCCTCACCAGATGTAATAATCCCCATGTGATTCTGTGCTTGTTTGCTATTTTCTGTTATTCTTTTTACAGCCCCATGTAACCTATTTCCAAATTCATATGCCATCTGTTTCCTTGGTTCTTACCATAAGACATTGGACTTAATTGGTCATGGCAAGCTGTTTTGAAGATGGCCAATTCCATTCAATCCATTTAATCATTCACAGGCAGGAATGGGAACTCAATCAATACAGGGAGGAATAATTTGACACATAGCTCAGCATATGGCCTTGGCTCCAGAGTTCATGGATGTTAAATTTGGGCCTCTAGCCTCAGAGTTTTGCTGAAATCATAATTGTGGCCAGTCTACACTCCTCCTAGATTTTAATCCCTGAGTATTAAAGCTATCTATGCAATGAGCAAGCACTATTGTTCTCAAACTTTACTATACATAAGAATTACCTGGAAGACTTTCTAAAACAGAGGTGTCTGGGCCCCACCTCCAAGAGTTTGATTCAGTAGGTCTTGGGTGGTATCCAAAATTTTACTTTTGTGACAAGTTTCTGGGTGATACTGATCCTTTTGGTCAGGAGGTCATACTTTACAAAAAAAGAAAAAAAAGAAAGAAAGAAAAAACACTGTGCTATTTTATAGACGCTCCTGGTTTTTAATCTTTTATCTCCTCTTAGGTATTTGGGAACACAGCAGCGTCTTTGCACAAGAAGTCATCTGGGTGCACTTGAATGAAGACATTGATCAGCTGAGGTCTTATGGAGGAAATGTGAGTTTGTTCTTGTGTAGTTGAATAACAACTTGGCCAAAGACAATATTCTAGATTTCCTTATTCCTCAGCACTTTGTATGTATTGCTTTATTGCATTCTGCAATTGAATTGCAGCCTGATTCTTTTAGGCTGCACAGGTGATTTGCTTTTGTGAGCCTGCACATCTGAGAAATTTTGATTTTAATCTTTGAAGTTCAATAACTTAGTCGGGCTATGTCTCGGTGTCCATTGTAGTATCATTCTTTCTGTAATTGAGTGCACTCCTTTGAAATGCATATTAAGTCTTTGCTTCATTCTGGGAAAATTATCTGCTACTTCATTATATTGAATTTCTTTTTTGCTCAGAGGGTCTCCAATTATCCTTATTCAGGGTCATCTTTGACTATTTCCGTATCTCTGATCTTCCCACTGTTACTAAAAAATCCCTGAATTTTTTTTCTTCACTTACAAAATGGTTAACTCAAACCTTTCAGTATGTTAGTAATTGGATTTTCAGAAGTGTTTATTATTCTCCTATAGGATTTCCACCCACCCCCCCATCATACAATGAAAATATTTGGGGTTTCAGTTTCCTTTCTTACCAACCATATCAGTCTATTGTTTTATAAAGTTTTCTTTTGTTCCCTGAGTTAATTTTTTTTCCAATTTGGTTTCTTACATTTTTTCTCTGTGGATCATGGGTTCTTCCCATTGTCCTTAGTACCTGCGTATTGCATATAGTTGACATACAATGTCTTTTTATCTCTTTGTGATTGTATGGTCAAACCTTCTAACTGATATAGTACCACTGAACTTCTCTTGGCCTGTTACTGCCTTTTGATACATGTTGGATACATGTTTGTCTTCCACCCCAAATCTGAAGGTATTTTACCCCCTTTTCTGAAGTCTGAAGAGGAGAGTGCAGAGGAGGAGAGCTTGACTGGTGCTCTACGTGCTCCTGCTGGAGTCCTGAACCATCTAACCTTAGACTCTACTCCCAGGGTCTGTGCCGTTCAGGCAGGAACTAGCCCCTTCATCTAACCTTCAGCTCTTTATCCAATATAAGAAAAAAAAAAAAAAAATCCTATAAAATATGCTCTTCTGAATTCCTGCTGAGGTCAGCCAGTTTCTTAGCGCTGCCATCTCCCCCATTGTCTTTTCACTTCCCCCCTAATTGGCAGGTCCCTGGAAACTCTCAGTGTTTAGCTGGAATCTCTTCTCAGTGCCTTTTTTTTTTTTTTTTTTTTTTTTTTTTTTTAGAAAGAGTCTAACTTTTTCACAATTTGTAGAGAA
>CAUYPK010007075.1:0-14572 GCA_963574355.1 Loris lydekkerianus | reverse complement strand
TGTGCCATTAAATATTGTGGGTTAAATAGTTCAGTGGAATACAGTTCAGTTCAGCCGCCTACCTCTTCAGCTCAGCCGTGACTTGTGGACTGAGCTGAAGCACCGCCCCCTCAAGCAGACGGCAGAAGACGACTGGAGACTGCATGCATTTGATTAGGTGCGTGTGCATGGAATCAAATAACCTGTACGACCGGAGTATAAACCGAGTTCGGGTTTTTCGGCACAAAAACTCGGCTTGTACTCGAGTATATACAGTAAATGAACACAAAAGAAAATAAAGAAGCAATGGGAATATAAATTGGAATATCATTCAAACTAATTTGCATAAGTAAATCCAAATATATATTGATTATGTGAAACACTTCTGAAATACACTGAGCGTTTAAAATAGAAAAGGAAAAAAAACAATTAGCAAACACGTAGGTGAAAAAAGAAGAAACAAATATAAATATCAAACTGCAGGGATCTTTCTTACTTAAGCCAAAACTGTTCTTTGGTCCCAAGAGATGGAAAACAATGGTTCTAACTACAGCCATGTTCTTTATAGATTATTTTCAAAGCCACGTTGCAATTGAACGAGTGGGGGGAGGTGAGAGGCCCTGAAACGATGGCTCCCTCCACACTGCAGTGGGTCAGCGAGCTTTTAGTTAGGGCAGGACTAGGAAAGTATGAGTTAGAAAGAGATTTTTCTGATTTTGAAAATAAACAGAATTTGCTTTCCATTTTTTGTTTGTATCTCTAACTTCTAAGATGGCGAGAAAGAGAAGAGGGATGTCACATTAAATTTTAACTTGTTTCTAGTTGGGCTGTGCAAAAGTCACTGTTAGTCTCTAACCTCTCAGTAAAGCAAGGTACAGATGAACCCTCCTGCACAAAATTCTCTGTGTGGGGGGGCCTCTGAATGTGTGATTCTGGGTGTGTGCATGTGTGCGTGCATGCATGTGTGTGTGTGTGTGATTCTGTGTATGTGCGCGCATATGCATTTATACCAGGTGTGGTCAAATTCTCAAGCATTCAAACACCTTCTGAGCCTCTGGTTTTCTCCTTTCTCTTGGGCAAATAATAAGAGTAATAATTTCTAACGTGGTCTTTCCCTATTATTTTCAACTATGTTGCATGAACATCTTTGTGCACCTTTCTTGGGATATAACTCTTCTGTGCTGTTATATATGGAATGCATAAAACATGCTAAATTTATTTGAGAAATCATGTTCGAATTTGTGACATTGATAGAGAAAAGCAGAGAGGATGTATCCATTAGCTACCTTGGTAAAACAGTAGGCGATACAGTTAACCTCACCACGGCCAGTAATTTCTGCCTGGAAAGGTTGTACAGGGGTCAGAATGCCCTTTCCCTTTAATCCAGACTCCCAGTTTTGAGAAAAGCCCTGTGCCAGCATGCAGGCATCAAACTAGGTCTAAATCATTAATCATCGTCTAAATTATTAATACTCTCGAGAGACAGCAAAACACCATACTCGCAAGAGAAAAAGCCCATGCTGATAGTTTCAATTCTACAACTTCAGTCAAGAATAAATATCGAAACCAAAAAAATTAACCCCTCAAAATATTAAAGAACTTTCTCTCTTGAAGGGCATAAAATTCTTAATTGATTTGAGCTAAAATAGATGAACAGGAAATCAAACAAATCAATAACAGACTCTATGACATTTCTTATGCAAGGGAGAAAAGATCTCAATAGACCATTAATCCATTTATCATGACCAATGAACATTCAGACTATGAAACTTAATTCCTAACCACTACTACCATCAGCCTTTAACAAACCAATATCAAAACAAGACATGAATATATTGAAGAGCAGAAATAAACCTTAAGATGTAGAGAGTCAACAGAAGTTTTACTGCCACTTCCAACGTACCAAAAGATGCTTTGCCATGCATAAGTTGCACCACTTTCCTGTTGATAAAGTATATTCTGTTCTTTCAGGTAAATCCATCAAGCACCTTGGTAGAAGACCTCTAAAATTACATAAAGTTACAATATTTACACATCGGAACACTAGTACAAAAATAGGAAAGCAATTCAGCGAAGGATGAAATAACCTCAACACATTCCATAGATTATGTGAAATAATTTAATACATTTCCACAGGCGCTACAGATCAGTAGGAAAAAAAGTAAAGATTTTCCAATAAAAGATCCTAAGAGGATTAGTTATTTGGAAAGAAAATAAAATTAAATCATAATCTTATACTATCTACTATAATAAGGTCCAAATATATCAAAAGACAAAATGAAAAAAAATCAATCATTTTAATAAGAACCATGGAAAAAGAAGAAATAATAATATTTGCGCTGTTTGGGGAAAAAGTTCTTTTTTTTTTTTTTTTTTGCTGGGGCTGGGTTTGCACCTGCCACCTCCAGTATATGGGGCGAGCCAGTGCCCTACTCCTTTGAGCCACAGGTGCTGCCCTGGGGGAAAAAGTTTTAAACATTTTATTTTAAAAACTCAGATAGAGAGCTTTCATTTTATGCTGCTCTTGGCCCATGGCAACTTTAAACACCCCCTCCTGCCTCATGTCTGCCTCTTATACCCCACTTCTCACAGAGAGACCCATTTTGGTAAGTTTTTACATGTTTGGAATTTCCTGTTTATATGTGTTCATGTGCATGCATATGTTTTAAATTTTCATAAATGTCATTATGTTATATATCTCATTCTATTTCATACTTTTTTCATTTGATACTGTGTTTCTAAAATCCCTCATGTTGCTATGTTTATAATCATAGCTATAGTCAGGCTGCCAGGTGACTCTCCATAGGGGGCCGACACGGAATGTTTGGGTGTTTTGAATTTACTTTGTTAAAGGCCATTACGCTCTGATTCCTCACTGGTTGCAGCAATGATTGAAAAATTGATTCTGTGGTCTGATCATTTCATTCTTACAATGAAAGTATCAATGGTTTCTAGGTATCTTCCATGTCTTGGAGGAAAGATAACGAAGAATCCATTTTGTTATGGATTTATTGCCTATTTGAACTCAATAGACTTCTTGCCCTTGCTACTTAGGGACTCTGATGATGGCCAATTTCTTGCAAAACAAATCACACATGAGTATTTTCAGGAATGCCCATGTATGAACCTGGATGAGAATTCCTTTCGATTGTATCCCCTGGACTACTTGGTGCTAGGAAAGGCCAATGTTTAAATAGATGGTATGAGCTTGCACTTCAAAAGATAAACTTTAGAAAGGTAAAATAGCAATTTTTAATGAAGTGAGGATAGAAAAGTAGAGATTGTCATTTCAGTTAATCTAATTTGGTAGATGCGTGGCATTTTTCTCATCTGTTTTGGTAAAGCAGATGCTTAAAGAATCAGTGGCTTACAAACACAAGCATTTATTTTTCTTACTCATAGAATGGTCTGGGGCTACTCTGCTTGAGCCTGATGGTCAGTGGGGTTTGCCTCTAGACCAGCAGCTCTCAACCTGTGGGTCATGACCCAGGGGAGCTGTATTAAAGGGCTACGGCATTGGGAAGGTTGAGCACCGCTGCTGTAGACTGTGAGGTGGTCACGTACGTTCCACATGTCTTTTTTTTTTCCTTTGGAGCTGTGGTTACTCAAGTGAGTTCTCACTGGGATAGCAGAAGGCCAGAGTCTGAGAAGGGACAGAAAAAACCATCAAGGCCTTAGATCAGGAGAAACAAACCACTGATTTGCACATATCCTATCAGAACAAAGCTAATTCCGTGACCAAGTGCAACATCAAAGCACAAGGAAACAATTCCCTTACTTAATTGAAAAAGTAAAATATTGACATCACTAATTCCAGTCTGCCAGAGTGAGCATTGGAAGCTTTGTAAAGGATGTTGGTAAACCTCTCAGTGATTCCGTAACTTGTTCAACAGTTACATCCGAAACTCTCAGGAGGAGGGTCTGGCAAGTTCTAGGGGTCACCAGGGTTAGAAAAAGTACAAGTTGGGGATGTTAAAGGAGAAGACAGCTTATCAGACTGGTTCCCCTTAGGATAAACATTCCAGATCCTTCAGAAGAAGACAAGTATTTTGGTCAGTGTGCAGGAACCAATCCATTGAATGAAAGGCTATCAATTTACCCAATTTCTCTTATTAAAAATGTAATAAATCAGGCAACATGAGAAAAATTCAAGCTGGCAGAAGTATATGCCCTTTATTTCAAATTCCCTTCAAGCAAAAAAGGAAAAAAAAAATGCTTACCAGACTTCTTTGTGCCTCTTTAAGCATCTCACAGTCCTTTGAGAATAAGAACAGAAAACTAAATGACTTCCCAGGCTCGGGAAGCTGCACAGTTATGGAGGCTGAGCAGCGGCGTGCAAATTATTCTAGCTTTACACTTTTACCTCTGGCTCACGTTCCTATTAATAGAATTATGCTGAATAAAATATGAAACAGTTGAAATGAATGACGATGCCTTAATTAAATAGAGATTTTTTTTTTTAAAGCACTTACCTCCACACTGTTCTTCATTTGGAAAAAGCAATTAGTCACATTTTAAAACATTTTTAATTTAAATTACAATCTCAGTGATATTAACTTCTTAATTGTAGAAGCCTGGATCTGGTAAAAGATTCATTCATTTTTAAACCTGAGATTCATTCATCTACATATAAAAATGAGAGTTATTCATTTATAACAGTATTTCCCATTCATGTCTACTTGTATTTTTTATCAGTCAATAGACACATCATTCAATGGATACGTATTTAATCAGTGTGTAAGCAACACCTTATTTTGCTCTCCACAGCAGAGCATGTGAGATTCTGATGTCATCTTCCAAAACATATTTTGGTGTGGAAAAGAATTTTTAAACAACTTCTCACGTTAAATGCTTGAGCACATTTCTGAAAATCATTCTTGCACATTGTATTTTTTTCTTTACTAAAAAGGGCAGTATTAATAAGAATTGATGAGCCACTATTGAGAGACAGTGTCATTAATGTCACCCGATGGCTATCTGTTGACCATTAGGCATGCCAAGCAGAGGTGAAATCTGACACTTCAAACACTCCGCCTTAATCCTAAATCAAAAATGAAGTCAGCACGATTGATCTCCATTTGTCAAATCTTTATTGGAGGGTGAGGGGGGTGAGGATTTGAAAACTCTTCCTGAATTCAGGGGAACACATAATTGGTAGAGAACAGTTTAGCAGGACACCCACTTGCGTGCTTTACATTGAAGTCCCTGCTCTTTAGCGCCCCCAGCCAGGAATCTGGTCTTTAGATTACATCTGTGAAATGGGGCTGACGTCCTTCTGAGCTCTCAGGAGTGGTCCATGCTAGAAACTCAAGAAAAACAGAGTGTGGCTTTCTTTGAGCTCATTTTCTCTGTTTTCAGAAACAGCCACAACTGAGAGTGCTGTGGATTGCTGAGGGGCTTTTCCCAAAAGGTAACTGAATATACTCGGAAGGGAAGGCTTCACAGCCCTATTTTACTGACAGTATTTTATTATCACAGCAAAGCTCACTCCGAAAGGAACAGTAACTATAATTATATGTGTTTTCCTCCTAATGCCTTCCAATTAGCTCAATCACATCCACCTGGAAGAGCCTGACCCCTCAGTTCCTGACCCCCCAGGGACATGTTAGCAAAGGCTGGGGAGGTGGGACTGCTCCTCTTCTCAGGGAAGGAAGTTAATCTCAGCCTAAAGGCCCAGGGATGGAGAAACTAGTCACCAAATGTGATGTCACAGTGGTCACGTGGTCTTTCCTGGGGTTTGTCTCCTTTGCTGTTTCACCGCCCTGTCATTGGTTTCCCCTCCCTGGAGCACCTGGGATGGCCTTCCAAAACCAACCACCTGCACATGATTTTTTCTCTCCAGCTCTGCTTTTGGGAGAATGCCGCATACACACAGGCTGTCTGTACTCCCATGCCCCTGTCTCTAGCTCTGCTTATCCTTCTGGACTTATAATTGGGACCAAAATAGTTGGGATGAGAGACATCACAGCACAATTAATAATTAATAAGGTAGGTATGCCAATAAATGCCAAGACACAAGCACTCTTAACATTTTGGATATATCCTTCAAGAATATTTAGATATTTATATGTGTATCTAGATGTATTTTTACAAAAGTGGGATACTTTGATCATACCTAGGCACACTCACATACATATACACATATGTATATGTTAGGACTGTTTTTTTGTTTGTTTGTTTGTTTTTTTCAATTAAACCTAACATTCTATTTCCTTATTTCAATGCTTTTACAGAAAATTTGTACCAGTTGAGATTTCTGCCAGAAGAGGTTTAGGAGGTATGCTATAAACAACTGATGTTATTAATTTTCTTAAGTATTATGTCCAAGAATACCTGCAAACATATGTGTCCAGAAATTATTCAGCCACATACTATGAAAAAAAAAAATGCATGCATGGCTGAATACTTTCTGGACAGTACCCCTAGATATGGCATACTCAAAAATATACTATTTAGTTTATTTCATTACTGATGTAACACGGTATTGCTGATGTGGCACAAGTTATCTTGCTTGGCTTGTATGCTTTTTTGGTGAAGTGCCTGTTCATATTCTGCCTCTAATGATTTGTAATAATTTCTCTCTCTCTCTCTCTCTTTTTTTTTTTCAGGCAGAGTCTCACTCTGTCACCCTGGGTAGCGTGTTGTGGCATTAGCATAGCTCACAGTAGCCTCAAACTCTTGGACTCAAGTGATCTTCTTGCTTCAGCCTCAGAGTGGCTGGGACTACAGGCACCCCACACTATGGCAGGCTAGTTTTTCTATTTTTAGTAGAGACAGGGTCTTGCTCTTGCTCAGGCTGGTCTCTAACTTGTGGGCTCAAGTAATCCACCCACCTCTGTCTTCCGGAGTGCTGCGATTACAGGCGTGAGCCAGCACACTGACCTTGTAATGATCTCTTAAAGTAGTCATTCATTTCAGGAGCACATAGTGCTGACCGAAGACCACTGGGTACTAAGTGCTGCATATCAGAAGCTGCAGATGCCACAGTGAATATGAAATGTGGCCCCATCCTTCTGGGAGAGTCCAGCTAATAACATCGACACTAACAATTACAGCTGTTACAGGGTTAGAAAACGAATCCCTGGTACACGGAAGGCGCACAGTCAGGCCACAGAGTCGGCCATCAGTGGAGACAGCCGGAGGAAGTGAGACCGAAGCTGAGATTGAAGAGTGAGAATCAATCAGTGAAGAACCAAGAACCTTTCCCAGACAGGGAAAGTGCATCGTGTCAGAATGTACTAATCCTTTGTCAGCCCGATGTGTGTGCGTTCAGTCTATACAATAATTTTCTTAGGTGACTTTTTTGTTTAGCCATTTTGCCTAATGGAATTTTTAAAACAATTTATTGTCAAATACATAAATCTTTTCCCTTCCCATCTTAGATTTGGGTGTCATGCCTGGAAAAAGTTCTATGAGCATTCACTATATTTCCTTTTAGTACTTTTACCATTTTATTTCTTCCGTTTCAAATTTTTAAACAATCCAGCGTATATTTGGTTATGAAAAGTGAAATGGGTATCATTTTCTTTTCTTTTTTTTTTTAATTTAATTTAATTCATTTATTTTTTAAGCAGGAACTCAACTTTATTGCGTCAAGCAGCCGCTTATATAGAGCGTGGGGAAAGGGCAGGGAAAGAAGGCGGGGGAAGAGGTGCATGACAGGGTTGGGCCAATGGCATGGTACCATGTTGGCTGTATCTAGGTAGAGGCAGTTTCAGGCCAGGCCTTGCTGAGAAATGGGTATCATTTTCTTCGATGAATTTACAATTATCTTTTCTCTGGTAACCTTACATTATCCAGTAGATTCTTTTACTTAACCACAGTACTTTCTTCTTTCTTTCTTTCTTTCTTTCTTTCTTTCTTTCTTTCTTTTTTTTTTTTTTTCAGTTATTTTTGGGCTGCAGTCAAGTTTGAACCCACCACCTCCTGTATATGGGGCTGACGCCCTACTCCTTTGAGCCACAGGCACCGCCCAACCACAGTACTTTCTTAAAGCAAATATCTATCTGCTGTTATATGCTGGATCAAATCTCCACAATAATCACATACCTCCCAAACATTACCGAAATCTCCCCCCCTCTGACCCAACATATCTTTCTATTTGCAGGATCCTCACTGTTCCCCCAATCATGATTTACTTATCAAGTTTTCTTTTAAAATTCTTACATATTTCTCTGTTCATGGAGCTTCTCCCAAATGAAGTCAATGGGCTTGGCCTTCTTTATTAATTCACTAACTAGAGAAAAGAAGTTAATATCCATTAATATGAAAATAATATATAAATAATAAATACATTTCCCTTCTTTTGAGGTACCATTTAATAAATTTTCCCTAGGGTTTTTTTTTTTTTTTAATTTGTCAAAAATAACTAAGAGAAAGGAATTCATTCTAAAAGAAGTTGGCACAATGATATAAAAAAAAATAACTTAGAGAGTGTACTTCACCAAAATAAGAGAATTTGTGTAGTCAAACTCCCTCAAGGGAGATTAAGCTGTCCCTGAAGCAAGAGAACTTACTGGATCTTGAGAAACACAGAATACCTGTGCTTGTATCAGCCTGAAATCTGGCAGAAGGTCACAAACTATTACCAAAAATATGAAATAAACATTGTTAAATACATTCCATATTTTTAGAGACAACTCACTAAAGCTACCGAGGACAATCTAAATTAGCCATTAAAATATATAATTAAAATTGTCATTATCTTATTATAGTAAGAAGAATGCAATTAATGTTTTTCTCAGTGATTATTCTTTTGTGGTTTTAAAGACATGTCACAGGAACTTTAAAATTGTCAGACAGATAGATAGCACTGGCTCTCATATTAAAAGCTTAATCTTTTCTTGAAGAATTATTATCCATGATCAATAAAAGCATGTTGGCCTGGAGTCCGGGCTCGTTAACACTGTGCCCGGTTTGGCAAACATTATCCCTTAATGCTGATTGCTTTGGTTGATATCTCTGGGGTTAGAGTAGGGGGATTAGAGTTAGGAAAGAAACAAAAACTGCATCTGTCACACTGATGTGAGGGTCAATTGTTCACACTGGCTGGTGAGTCTGCCTTACAACGTGGAGGAACATCAGTGGAAGTCCAGCTTTAAAGCCTAGGAGAGAATCAAGGAAAGGAAAGAGGGTCTGAGCTCTTGGAGGAGCAGCCTCAAATGCTGGGTCCAGTTTGGTCACGCCAGTAGAAGAGTAATAAGTTGGTCAAAAGGAAAAATGTAGTATGTTTGTGGGGTTCCCTGGTATGGGGGTAACGCTGGCCTGAGCTTTTGCTCCCTGATATGGACATGTAAGGGAGGGAATCACACAGAGCCCTGAAGGGGAGGGTGTGCTGAGACAGAGCTGGACTCTGAGACAGAGCTGGACTCCTGTTGAGGACGACATTCCACTCCCGAGTGCCAGCACTTTGTGGTGGCCTTCTAAGAACAAGTCTCCCTAACATTTTCTCTCTCTGTCATTATTTATCCTCATCTTCCTGATGAACATGAATTTTCCATTTTAAATGAAGACACAGGATTTTCCACGGTTTATTAATCCATTCAAGTGTCAATGGACACCTGTGTTTCCATGTCTTTGCAACTGTGAGTAGAGCTGCTAGACACATTTGGGTTCCAAAGCCCTGTGGTCAAATGATGCTCCTTTCTTTGGGGTACATGCCTAGAAATGAGACTGCAGAATCTAATGTAGACCTGCTTTTAGTTCTTTAAGGATTTTGCAAGGCTGGGTACCACAGTGAAGAGCTGTGTTTGTTTGGCAAACCCCATGTTCCCACCCGAGCTGGCATCCAGTTCTCTCCCATTTTTGTTCTGTCATCTAGCAGCTGTGTTAAGACCAGAACTGGAAAGCACTAGGCTGAATAATCCCTAGAGAGGAAAAGGAGGAGCCATTTTCCACTGGTAAGACTTGTAAAGTGCAGATTGGGAAGTTAGTCCCAGAAAAAAAGTAGGGCCCCAGATTATTGACATTTGGTGCTCACGTCCTAGTGATGAGTGCCATGTTCCAGCACCTTCTAACTGTTGTTCACTCCATCATGAGCCAGGTCCTGGATTTTCCAGTGACCACAGCTTCCATCGCTGATGTCAGTCTGGCTATGGAAGTGAAGCGCTCGATGTGGGACTGAATGAATAATGCAAGCTCTTCTGTCTGAGATGCGTCTCCCTGTAAGACTCTCCAGAACAGCCTTGGGGCTTGCCCGCTCCACACACTTGGAGATATCCATTTTCTACTCAGAACCATTCCAGAGCCACCCCCAGTACTGTCGGTATTTTCCTTGATGCCTGAAAGAGGAAGCAATCAAGAACTATCTAGATGCACCCAGGTGTTTCACCAGCTTCATCCAACCAGCTCTTTAGAACCATTTTTAGGAAACCAAAATCAATATTCAAAACATTCACAAGATGAAGAATATATCACTTAAGATGATGACAATCAGGAAAGGATTAGAAAATCTGAATGATTGTCAGGATTTTCTCAATAAACTAGTGAACATCCCATGGGTATAATTTAAAGAGCAGAGTGAATGGATTATGAGATGCACGCACTCATTTGATAAAGAGTGTCAGGATGACAGCACTTTTATCACTCCACGGTCAGCAGTGACAACTTCCCAGGGAGTTATTTTGCATGGCTGTGTCAATGAGCTCATTAATGAATTTGAAATGGACATTAATTTTAAAACAAAATATCATTTGACAGAGGAAAGTCAAGCTCAGTAACCCACTCATTGTCCGTGGGGGAATTGGTGTGGGTCTCTTGTAAAGATGAAATGAGGGCTGCTTGACCAGCCCCTGCCATGGGCTAACCTAGTCCCTTGCTCCTAACCAGGTCTGGCAAGGATGTAATTTTGGATTTGTGTCAGTAAATACTCCATGAATCTGGGAAAGTCACAGCAAGATCCCAAGCTAATGATGAAACCAACTCTGCCCTTACACAGGCATATCCGGGGGCCATCCCTTCACACCTCTGGAATCTCCATGCTGATGTCCTCAGGATACTGTGAGAACTTCTCTACAACCCCTAGGCCGCTGCTTCTACTGAGGCCATTCTCCCAACCCCAACTGCCCCCTACCCCTGGCTTCCAGCTTCTGACTACTAAATTTGGGCTTCTCTTTCTGAAAATGGATTGGGGATTTTGTACTCACTACGTACACTTCAAGAGCTTGTCTCCTGAAACCCCTATTTGAACTGCTTTTATATGAGGTCACAAAAGACTAACCTCTGTTTCCTAGTGTGAGGAAAATCATGTGTAAGAGACGTTTCATCTACCCACGTCTTTGCTATCTGCTGCCACAACCCAGTCCACACCGCGGGTCTTAAAGAAAAAAAGACTATGGAACTGTGTGCTGCAGCAACAGCAGAGCTAAAACAGGTGCACCTCCTGCCTGGGCTCTCACAGCCTTATAGACACTCACGTTACAGACATGCCCAGGACGTGTTAAGGTCAATGCTTTTTAGCTTATGATATATACAAAGAGAATTAGGATTAGTGGCAAACACTGAGGGAATAGGAAACTCTTGGCTGCCAAAGCATGAATAAGCATCAATAGCAGGACAGATAAAGACATGACAGTGCTTAGAGAAAAAGGAACCGGAAAACTCCAGATTCCCTTGCTACTAGTATGGTGACGGCCAGGTGTACTCTCTCAATGTGAAAAGTGTTCATTTATTTTGTATCCTCTGTGTAAGCAAGTGCAAGCTGTTGTACCAGGCTATTAAAATAAATGTTTCAGTGCTTTTCTGGACAGAGATAAGATATAAAGAAGAAAATAATAACTACTTGGAGGGGAGCACAAGGAATTAGAACGAGGATGTTAAATAAGTTTCATTTCATTTGCCAACTCCATTTCATTTTTAGGGACTTCTGGGAACCTGGTATTGCTAAGGAGTGCAGGGCTGTGTCCAGTAGAAAAAGGAGCCAAGGCTGGCGAGGGATGTTGTCCCTGGCTTTGGACATGGAAGAGGGGGAGACGTACAGAATGGAGAAGGAGAAATTGGATCCTGTACTTTCCATCCCTAGATAATGAAAGTGGTGCTGCCGACCAAGGCAAGGGAGAGACACTACTGGCTTTTACAAAATGTGTGCAGTTCACACCATACTATTGAATAAGTACATGCCTGCTGCTTTCATAGCTTGGACTGTACAACTACTTAGGACTTTAGTTCAAGTTGCAAAAATTAGGCAGCATGACTTGGGAGGAGAATCATTTAAGAAACTTGCATTTGGAATGCTTTGATAGTTATATTATGCATTGTTAAAACCAGTTAAGCATTTTCATCCATATTTTATTTCTGAAATTTAACAGAGTATTTTAAAAAAAAAAAAAAAGTTGATTGTGTTATACAAATTGGCCTTAGCAGAACACTTGATCAGAAATCAGGCGTCCTCAGAACATCACCAGTCCTGGGCCATTAAGTTTGTGACCAGCATGAGTCACAACATTTCTTTACTTCAATTTCAGTAAACAACGAGTACTCCACCAGCTAAAAATCTGCAAATCCTCATAAGCATAAAAGAAAATTTATATTTTATGACAATGCAAACTTCTCACAAGAGCAGTGGCATCAATACCCTGATTATTGGGTGGCGCCTATGGCTCAGTGGGTAGGGCATCGGCCCCATATACGAGGGTGGCGGATTCAAACCCAGCCCCAGCCAAACGGCAAAAAAAAAAAAAAAACCCTGATTATCTATGAAGTGTTGTAACGATTAAATTCCCTGGTTGTGTGCTCCAATTGTGATTTTCCACTACAGGAGAACAGAATCCCAGGCTATTAGTCTCTGAAAGATACTTATGCCCCTTCTTGTTCAGCAAAAACAAGAATTCCAAGTGAACATTTCTTAGCCGTGAGTTTTCATTAGCAAGACTGTTAGGCCATTTCACATTCCTGGATTGAATTTTTTTAAAAACCAGATTTTGAACAAAAGTCACAAATGGAACTGTTTTTAGGGAAGTTATTTTGGAATAATGTACTATCAAACGTCTGTATCTTGTGTTAGAGGAGGTACATACACTTCCAGCACTTTCTGGTCATAAAGAAACCCAGTCACCTCTGATAAGATCTGTTGCTTTGAAGTCCGGTTTTTCAACACTTGTTCAAAACCAAAACAAGAAAGAAGAGGTGGAATCAAGTGACTTGCTCAGTATATTTGCCACCAGATCCACCATATAATTTAGGCAAATTGGAGAGTCTCAACACAAATATCAAAGCTTTTGTACATTTGTCCATATACCTGGTGTGACACATTGAACACGGCTCAGGAAAACTTATTTTAATGAATTAGTGAACATTATAAATGATGTGGACAATTAAAAGTAAAATCATTATTGAATTTTATTTATTTTGTTTTATTTATTTATTTTGAGAAGGAGTCTCACTTTGTCATCCTGGTAGAGTGCTGTGGCATCACAGCTCACAGCAACCTCAAACTCTTGGACTCAAGAGATCCTCTTGCCTTAGTGTCCCGAGTAGCTGGGACTACAGGCACCTGCCACAACGCCCAGCTATTTTTAGACACGGGGTCTTGCTCTTGCTCAGGTCAGTCTCAATCTCCTGAGCTCTGGCAATCCACCCACCTCAGCCTCCCAGAGTGCTAGGATTATAGGCGTGACCCACGCATCCAGCCCAGATTTCATTTATATTTCATCCACCACAGTATTATCCACAGAGGAAATTCTAACCCATATTGTGTTAGTGAACATAAACATACCCTCGCCCAGCGATTCTCAACCTGTGGGTCGCGACCTACAGGAACTGTATTAAAGGACTGCGGCATTAGGAAGGTTGAGTACCACTGCCCTAGCCTAAGGTAAAAATTCAGTTATGCTTCTTTTCACATTAAAACACGATAAACAGAAAGCATATTATCAAAATTACCAAATTCACTATTAAATTGCTTGAGGAAAAAAAAAATGAAAACAAGAAAACAGCAACAATAAAAACCCACAAGCATTTTTATGGTTTCATGTCTTAAGTTTAAGTCTTTTATCCAGTGAAACTATAAAAATACTATTAAAAAGAGCAGGGAAAACTTTTAAAGAAATTGGCTTAGGAGAACATTTTATGAGCAGCATCAAAAATACACTACTGGGACCTGATCAAACTAAAAATCTTCTGCACAGCCAAGAACACAGTAAGTAAAGCAAGCAGACAGCCCTTAGAATAGGAGAAGATATTTGCAGGTTACATCTCTGACAAAGGTTTAATAACCAGAATCCACACAGAACACAAATATATTAACAAGAAAAGAGAAAAGAACAAGTGATCCCATCTCAGGCTGGGCAAGGGACTTGAAGAGAAACTTCTCTGAAGAAGACAGGTGCACAGCCTACAGACATATGACAAAATGCTCATCATCCTTAATCATCAGAGAAATGCAAATCAAAACTACTTTGAGATATCATCTAACTCCAGTAAGATTAGCCCACATCACAAAATCCCCAAACCCATGTTGGCATGGATATGGAGAAAAGGGCACACTTCTACACTGTTGGTGGGAATGCAAACTAATACGTTTCTTTTGGAAAGATGTTTGGAGAACACTTAGAGATCTAACAATAGACCTGCCATTCAATCCTACAATTCCTCTACT
>CAUYPK010007071.1:0-51902 GCA_963574355.1 Loris lydekkerianus | reverse complement strand
TTTGTTATTTTTGGTTTTTTTTTTTTTTTTTTTTTTTTTTTTTTTGCAGGTTTTGGCTGGGGCTGGGTTTGAACCCGCCACCTCCTGTATATGGGGCCAGTGCCCTACTCCTTTGAGCCACAGGGGCAGCCCTGGATACTTTGTATTTTTTTCACATAATACATCTCAGGGACAGTCCATAGAGTGTGTATGAAACTGCTTCATTCCTGTCAGTGTTTGCTGTGGTTTCTGTTTCTATGAATAGATATATCATAATTTATTAACCAGTCCCTCATTAATGAACACTTAGTTCATCAATCCAATTAGTACCATAGTAAATACCTTTGTATATAGGTACTAATTTGTACCTATATAATATATTCTGCAGGATAAATTCCTACAGGTGAAACTGCTGAGTCAAAGAGGTTGTACTTTTTCATATTGATAAGATTTTGTCAAATTCTATCAATAGAGGTTGCTATCCCCAGAGTTATATTCCTCACAAAGAATTATGACAGTTAAAATTGTAGTAATTATCATAATATTGTAATAATTATCAGAAAAACAAATACTATTATTTCTTTGGCTACAAATGTCTTCTGGACCACAGTTATAATAATATTCAAGTTGAACATTTCTTTCTTTGGATTCTTTAAGGGTGATGCCCTGACATCTGATACCTATTAGCTTACCATTTCAAAAACATGGAGGTTCAATTTTTAATGCTTTATTTAAATAACCTGATAATTTTAATAGCTAACATGTATTGGGAAGTATTCTAAGTGGTTTATATATTTCAAGTCATTTATCACAAATGTATCACTAATTTTCACAAGTATCTAAAGAAATTATTATTTTTATACCAATTTACTGATGAGGAACTAGGCCTGAGGTATTATGTAAATTTGACAGAGCTGGTAATTAATAGGACTGGGATCTGGATTACAGGTAGTTTGAGAGCCAGGGCTTGCAATTCAACCATATGGCTATAATACCTATACTGAACATTGTATTTTTGAGACAGAGTCTCACTCAGTTGCCCTGGGGTTGAGTGTCATGGTGTTATTGCTCACAGCAACCTCAAACTCTTGGGCTCAAGAGATATCTTGCCTCCCGAGTAGCTGAGACTACAGACGCCCACCACAATGCCCAGCTGTTTTTAGAGACGCGATCTCGCTCTTGCCCAGGCTGGTCTCAAACTCATGAGCTCACGTGATCTGCCCACCTCTGCCTTCCAGAGTGCTAGGATTACAGGTGTGAGCCATTGCACCCAGCCTCTTTACTGCACATTTTATTTGTTTTTAAAAAATCATGCTATATATGAGGCGGGACAGTTAAGTTCTTGAACTTATCCTAGAAAAAGTGCTGCACACCTCATTGCTGAATATCACTATGGTCACCTTTAAGTACTCCCCTTGGGAAGTTGTGCACCAATGCCAGCACCTAGTCCACCCTTCAAAACAATTTTGGAACTCATTTGGAATAGCCATCAGATCTGTCATCATATCAAGTCTGATAATTAAGTTTGCGAACTTGTCCTTGGCTACATACCTTATTGCTGAATATAACTATGGTCACTTTCAAAGTACTCCCCTTGGTAAGCTGTTCCCTGATGCCAGTGCCTAATCCATCCTTCAAAGCACTTAATTATCATACCTACACATATTCATACTTTCAATTGTCATACCTACACATCACATACTTTAATTGCAAATAATCTTTCTTTTGTGTCTTTTTGTGCTTTCAAACCTGACTTTTACAGAAGAGGCAAATTAAAATATAAAACTTTTATTTTTGTCTGAAGATACTTAGAAGGGACCAAGATGAAATGGTCTTTTACAATAGGCCCCACTATGATAAATAAATGTATAGCAATTTTACATTTTTTATTTTATGTTGATGACCTTTAAGTTATTTCAGAAATATTCCCAAGAAGCTCCAAGATACATTTATAATAATAAATGTTAAAATGTTTTTTAAAAAATAACTTCCTGTGGTTCTTTCAACAAGCTCCCATGACACTTTTTATGTGCATGCAAGTGGCTATACGTTCCTGTAGCTTGACATGCAGGCTTAGGTGAAATATTGTGGGCATAAAAATTGCATTTGGTAGGTCTGTTAGTAAAGGGTCATGTAAAAGTCATCTGTGATTTGTTAATGGAACTTTTTTTAGATGTAGTACATGGCAGCAGTGATGTGCATCCTAAGGGGAAAAACAGTCCATTTTATAAAGGTTTATTTTCATATTTTTTATACTGTAGTTCTGTTGTGTTTTTCATTTAGTAACAATTTATGTGTTTTTCTGTCACAGAGCACTGTGGCCTGTGGTGTTGAGGCTCACAGCGATGCCATCCAGCCCTGCCACATCAGAGAGGCCATTCGACGTTATGGCCACAAGATTGGCCCACTTTCCCCATTCACAGTACGTAATAACAGAGTTATAAAAAGTTATATTTATAATCTGAAAGAATTTTGATTTTCAAGTGGTCAAATGAAGAAGCAATGGAATTGTTGAAAGCAATTTGTGGTGATTGTAATTTTGTTGTATAAAAGTGGCATAGTTCTCTTGGGAAATAAAAGTCATTTTTGTCTCTTTTTGGAAGGACACTTTTTTCCTACAAAGTATTATTTTTTCAATTACAAATTAAACTTTCTTGTTGGGGCTTATGTTTTCTATTTGTCAAAGCTTAGGTTTATAAAACTTTTTTGTCAAATTATATGTATCCAAATATTGCTAGAAACGCTTTGTATTTTAAAACTGGCTAGATGAGCATTACCACTTCTATGTGATGTCCTTCTTCTAAACGTGCTTGGAGTTGGAAGAAGAAGAAATGATTTCCTTACTAGCTTTGAACTGAGCCAAAATTCAGATGGTTTTTCACATCTTCAAATGATTTCTAAGTTTGTAATTAGGGTTTTGTTTGTTTTTAATGGAGAATTAAAGACTTCATATTTCAGTGGCCTGAAGAAAGCATATGTATGAATGTTAATTATTCATTTTGTGGCCCTTTAAAAATAAATCTTTATTTATGTTACTAGAAGTTTCCCAAGTCCCCTGTTCATAAAAATCGGTTTGGTATTCAGAAAGTAAAACTTGATTTATATCAAGTAAAATTTTCCTTTTTTAATGTTCACTTTTATTTCAAAATATTAATGCAGAATATTATGTAAACATTATATATAAATATAAATTAGTCAGTAATAATAATTATAACAGAGTATATGTTTTTCCCTAAGAGTGGATTTTACTGTATTATTTGTTCATAGAGGTAGTGATTTCTTCTATTCCAATCTTTATTCTTGTTGTTAATTGTATAGATTCTCAGTGTGACATAAACATGCTTTATAAATGTCTTCAGAAGCTTTTTGTAGTAGTGACAATTTTCAGTTTTATTTAATATTTAAAATTTGTCCTGGATACTGTAAGAACATGATTTTAATAATGCTGATTAAAGCAATATGTCCTTTGACATGAATGTTTTTATAGTCTTATAATTGGAAAGAAAGAATGAAATTAAATGTCTTTCATATGATAGGTGAAGTTATTTTAAATGAAAGGCCAAAGGAAGAAGACTAGGAAAATGAAAAATATGAGATGATTGGAAGTAAGAATTTATAAACCAACTGAAATGGAAAGAACCAGCTTATAATGAAGGATTAAAAATACAAAATCCATAGATAAGAGCCAAATAATGACTAATATATCAAGGCAATGGAGTGGAGAGAAAGGGGAAAAAGAGGCAGTGCCTGATAATGATGTAGAAGTAATTAAAGGGTAGCAAAGAGAAACAGAATTTTTGAAAAGTAGCCTATAATGGTAACTAAAAGTAGTGAATAAAATTACATTAAGGAAAATGTATCTAATACAATAGGAAAACTTCCTAATCATAAAGTCTACATTATTTCCTCAAAAAGGAAGTAATAAAGTCTGCATTATTTCCTCAAAAGGAACTACCTCATTCTTCAAATTTTTTTGTTTTTTAAATAGATTGGATAGATCATTTGAGAACCATTTTGGTTGATGACATTGTGTGTTTGTATGTGTATGTGTGCATTTTTCCCCCATGTCTGACCTGTAAGGCTGTTACAATCATAGGCTATAGTGACTATGCTTTCAGCTGGGTATGGTGGCTCACACCTGTAAACCCAACACTGTGGGAGGCTAAGGGAAGATCACTGAGGCCAGGAGTCTGAAGCAAGCCTGGGCAACTTAGCAAGACCTTGTCTCTAAAAATATTTAAAAATTAATGGGGCATAGTGGTGCACATCTATAGTCTCAACTACTTGGGAGGCTAAGGAGGAGGATCTCTTAAACCCAGGAGTTATGTGAGCTATAATTGTGCCACTATACAACAGCCTGAGCACCAAAGTGAGTGTCTAAAAAAAAAAAAAAAAAAAAATAGACTATGTTGAGGTATAGCTTAAGCTATTTTTTATCTAATAAACATTTAACCAATATGCTTTTAAAAACTAACAATACAATTTTTAAATGCTTAACTTAAATCTGGAAAATAGAACAAATAAGCCATAACATAGGAGGCTTACTTAGCCACTGATCAACAAAATCTACAGCAAATGGTAAAGAACCACACCCAAGGTTTTATCACTGTCAGAAAGTCCTCACCTAAAAAGGTCTGCTCCATTACCTTCAACTATAAGTATTTGCCCAATCTGCAGAACCAAATATGCCTACTCTATCTATATCATGAATAGTTTGTTTGAGGAGACACAGATTCATTGTATATACATTAGAATCTCTGCAAATTGACCATCCAAGGGACTATAACAAAGTGACCAACATATGGACGTGGTCAATATAAGGAACTAGTCCCACTACTGATATGAACATATGTTGTATGTCCAGTCTCTGAATATTAGATCAACTAAGGAAGTGGTCATTGTAGGAAGGTGGTCAACTCTGTAGGCTGTACTATATTATAATATATAAATCTACCTTTTAAATTTAAAAATTCTCTCTTTAAGCTGAGCACAGTGGCTCGTGCCTGTAATCCCAGCACTTTGAGAGGCTGATGTGGGAGGATCCTTGAGTTCAGGAGTTAGAAAACAGCCTGAACAAGAGTGAGTCTCTACTACAAATAGAAAAATGAGTTGGGCATCGTGGCAGGTGTTGTGACAGCTGTTGTCCCAGCTGTAGAGGTTGACACTGTTGTGAGCTATGGTATCATACCACCCTACTAAAGGTGACAGAGTGAGACTCTGTCTCAAAAAAAAAAACAAACAAAACAAAAACTCTCTTTAAAATACAGTAGATTTGCAGACTGTGTATGTCAATAATGTGTCCACCTTGTCCTGGCTCCCACATACTTCCAGCTACTAAAAGGAGAAGCTCGTGGTAGAATCCTCTTGATATTGGGGGATCCTGGTGTTTAGTTCCCTAAGGTTTACTCTTAAGGACTTGAGATGGTACTTTAAGCTGCAGTGGGGACACTTTGTGGTATACATAAGGCTTTAAGCTGCAGCTCATTCAAGAGTAGGAAACATGGGCTGCCTCTGTAGTAACAAATTGAGACCCAAATTTCATACAGAAAGACTGAGCTGACTTAACCTCCAAGGTCAAATTTCCTCTATGAATTAAAATGCCGGTGAACAACTAGTTTCTATTTATGCAGCATAAAGATTTTGTCTTCACACATGTCATTCCAAATCTGGTGTTTAATGTGTATTTAAAAGTAATGTCCAATTTAGAATATCCATAGCTCTGCATATATATCCAGTTTTCAATAATTTAAAATTTTTTGAAGAATTCAAATACTCACTAATAGTTTCCATGGAAACTTAATTCTACCATACATCAGATACTGTACTTAAAAATTTACAGAATGTGAGGCATCATTTTGTCTTGTGTGACTTTCGATTTAATTTTACACTAAATTACAACATGGTCAATTTTAGGAATGTAATTTATTATATAAAGAATTGTAAGTGAGTTCTTTGGGGTAAGGAGTAGAAGGGGAGGATGGCATAAGTATCAGTCACTTGCCACTCACCTATGAATGCTGCATTTACAAGTGTTGGGGAGATATTAGAAACCATCCCTCCCTACCCAACCAGTTATAGCCCTGCTGTCCTCGGCATGTTGCTTTCAACTGGTGATTTCTTTCTTTTCTGTATTCTCAATTATATTGAGAACTAGGCAGAAGATCAGAGAAAGTATCATACACACCTAGAAGACTTAAGTAATTAATGTTCCTAAATTGAAGCTATTAATTAGATTAGATTAAGCCAGGGCTAAAATTTGAACCTTCCGATCCCTAGTTTCCAAATTCTTCTCCTGAAATGTATACTTTTGCAACTGTTCTCAGCCTCATATGCCTGATTTTCTGTATGTATACTCTAAAGAAACTTTAAAGAATGTAATGTTACTTTTTTCCCTCTTGTTTATTTTTCCTAAGTAATTCTAAAAATCACTTCAGAGTCTATGATCTGTGTGTTTTAGAGTGCTTATGCAACCTACAATGTTCTAAGTAATTTTGATGCTTGCCATCTTATATTGTGCTTCTATTCATACCATTTGATGTTGTGTGGTTATTAAGAACTTTGATGCTAAAGCAAAATGGTCAGGGTTCAGATCCCCACACTGCCACCACCTTCTAGCTAAGTAGCATTATGCAAATTTCTTCACCTCTTTATGGCTCAGTTTTCTCTTCTGTAAAATGAATAATAGAATATACCTCATAGTAGACTTGAAGAAGTACTATGAACTTAACATATAGTAAGATCTTAATAAATTATATTAATAATAGTAGAAGTTATAGTGGCGGAAATAGTCATAGTATATTTTCTTAAAGATATCAGATAAGAATACAGAGTAAGAGGAAACCATTCTACCCAACCACACAGGTACCTATACCTGTATACACACAAATCCTAGGAAATGCTAAAAATATAAAATATAATGTGATTTGTTTACAGTCAAATAGTTTATACCACTAAAATTTAAATACCATTTAAAGATTATTGTTACTGAGAAATTCATTTTTATTTATTTTTACTTACTTATTCATTTACATTCGAGATGGTCTTACTTTGTTCCCCATCTATGATATCGTACTCTGTGAAACCTCACACTCCTGGGCTGAAGTGATCTTCCTGCCTTAGCCTCCCAAGTACCTAGGACTTCAGGTGTATGCCACTAGACCTGGCTAATTTTTTCTATTTTTAGTAGAGACCAAATCTCATCTTGCTTAGGCTGGTCTAGAACTCCTGATTTCAAGCAGTCCTCCAGAATTGACCTCCCAGAGTGCTAGGATACAAGTTTGAGCCTCCACACTCGACCCATTTTTATGTTTTGGTTTAATAATGGTTGAAGAGCATTAATGGGCTTTTTTAATCATAAAAATAAAGTCTCAGGTGAGTAGACACAGTTACCACCAATTTTTTGCAAACTACCTGGATTTGACATACCAGATCTGTGGAATAGAAATCTAAAGAACAAATGGATGGCCTCAAGTTGATAAAGCTTCTTCAATTACAGTATAGGTGAGGTGAATATATTTGTGTAAGTTATTTAAGGAAAGATTTTCAGAGATTGATAAATATGTCAAAATTACTGCCTCCATTTTCCTCAATTTTTAAAATTTCTTCATTTTACTGATTATAAAAGAAATGCTAATATGTTGAAAAATACAGAAAAGTAAAGAATAACATTAAATGGTACTGGGACAGCTGGTTAGCCACATGTAAAAGACTGAAACTGGACTTGCACCTCTCAACACTTACAAAATTAATTCATAATGTATAAAAGATTTAAATCTGAGACATGAAACTATAAAAATCCTAGAAGAAAGTATGGGAAAAACTCTTAATCTTATCAGCTTAGGTAAAGAATTTATGAAAGAGACCCCTCTGGCAATCACAGCAACAACAAAAATAAATAAATGGGACCTGATCAAATTAAAAAAGCTTCTGCACAGCTAAAGATACAATCAATAAAGCAAAGAGACAACCTACAGAATGGGAGAAGTTATATGCATGCTACAAATCTGACAAAGGGCTAATAAACAAAGTCTATAAAGAACTCAAGCAAATTAACAAGAAAATATTAAACAACCGTATTAAAAATTGAGCAAGAGACGTGAACAGATACTTTTTCAGGAGGACAGATGAATGGCCAACAAACACAGGAGAAAAGGCTCATTGCATCAGAGAAATACAAATCAAGGCTCAGTGCCTGAAGCTCAAGTGGCTAAGGTGCCAGCCACATACACTGGAGCTGGTGGGTTCAAATCCAGCCAACGGCAGCCAAACAATGACAACTATAACCAAAAATAGCCAGGCATTGTGGTGGGTGCCTATAGTCCCAGCTACTTGGGAGGCTGAGGCAAGAGTATCTCTTCAGCCTAAGAGTTTGAGATTGCTGTGAGCAGTGATGCTACAGCACTCTACCACAGGCAACAGCTTGAGATTTTGTCTCAAAAAAAAAAAAAAAAAAAAAAGAGAGAGAAATACAAATCAAAACCTTCTTTGATATATCACCTAACTCCCATGAGAATGGCCCATAGCACAAAGTCCCAGTTGCTAGCATGGGTACAGAGAGAAGGGAACATTAATGCTCTGTTGGTGAAACTGCCAAAAAGTATGTAGAGTCCTCAAGAACCTAAGTAGACCTAATCATTTAATCCTGTAGTACCCTGTACTAGAAAAGGGTACTACATTTAATTAAGTAACCCTTTTCTTTTACTACTAAAAGAAAAAAAAAAGACATTTTACCATAAGGATATTTGCACTTGAATCCTGAATAGCAGCACAATTCACAATTGCAAAGATAGGGAAACAATCCAGGTGCCTTTCCACACTTGAATGGATTAATAAATTGTACTATATGTATACCATGGAATACTATTCAGCCATTAAAAAGACAGATTTTTATATCTCTTAAAACAACCTGGAGGGATTTGGAGAACATTCTCCTAATCAAGTATCACAAGAATGGTAAAACAAGATCAGATGTACTTAGTACTAAATTGGAAGCAGTAGATTAATAACCATATGTATTCATGAGAGAACAACTCAGTTAAATTCAAGTGTGGGGGTAAATTCCCACCCAACAGGTACATTGCATGGGTATATTGTAATGTAATTTAATAAAAATTATAATAATAATTTAAGTAAAATTGTGATTATTCTAATATTTTTACTTATACATGTATTGTAAGAAATACATGATATACTATTTTATCATTTTTAAGAAATACTATTTTATAGTATATCATGTATTTCTTAAAAACATATGTACATTATGCATTTGAATGTACCTATATTTAACCATTCCTATATCATTCTTTATTATTTAGGTTATAAATAGCAAAAGTGGATAGTCTTATGTGTAAATCTTTAATCATCTATCTAGTTGTTTCCTTAGGATAGATTACAAGCAGTGAAATTCATGAATCAAAGCATTGGTTCTTTTAATTTTCCTGATAATCTTGTCAAAATAATTTCGGGACAACTTGAACCAATTTATCGTCATGTAGGTGGTATATGAAAGTGTAAACTTAGCTTTGAGTATTATTTTTATCTTTGTCATGTTATAGGCAAAAAATAAATTAGGAATTTATTAAATACATGTCAGGCATTACACTATACTAACTCACTTGAATATCACAACAACCTTAAGAAATACTATATAAACTATTATCTTTCTCATTTTATTGATGAAAAGATACTAGATTTTAACTAGTCTTCCCAAGTTCATATATAGCTTGTGAGTGATATTACATTTTTGCTTTAATGTATATGTCATAATTTATGACATTGAGCATTTTTATATATAATTGGTAATGTATATTTCTTTGAATTTTGATCGTGTCGTTGTCACATTTCTATGGGGCATTAGATTATTTGTGAGAATCTACTAACTTATATGAAGACTTTCTGTTTAAAAAATTATAAAGCCATTTATCAGTTATAAATAGTAAAATTTTTTGTCAGTTTTATTGCAGATATTCTCAGTTCACTTTTAATTTATTTCTAACTTAGTATTTTTGGTTTGGTTTGGTAGTGGGTATTATAGTTGTTGTTTGAGACAAGATCTTGCTGAGTTACCCAGACTGGAATGCAGTTGACACAGTGACAGTCATACTGCAGCCTCTAACTTCTGGGCTCAAGTTGCTGAGACTACAAGCATGTGCCATTGTGCTCAGCTCCTTGATTTTTTTTCAGTAGTTAGATCTACTGATTTTATCCTTTAAAGTTTTTTCATTGTCTTGTAATTTGAAAAAAATCACTTTGTAACCTGAGATTAGTTAAATACATATCTATATTCTTTTTTTCTAATTATTCATCTTGTTACATTTAACTACAATTATCGATATAGTGTGATAGCTTGTATAGTATTAGAACTGAATATCAAAATATTCTACTTAATTAAATGAGTAATTTGTCCTTATTTGTTACAATCATTTTGTCTATACTCTATTAAATTATTAGTTGTATATATCAGATCTTTCTGTTCTCTGCTTTTTTTTTTCCAAAAAATGTTGGTAGTACACATAGTTTATATGTATTACCTGAATCTGTGAAGAATAAAACAAGAAGGGCATCAGGGCCCAAAAAAGCTGTAGCAAAAGGTTTAAATCAATTATTCCTTCAAAAAATTAATTGATATTTAATTGTTTGAAGACTATTTTCTTTTCATAGCCTAAAAATTCAAATGCTTTTGAATGGTAATAATAATGACTTTTTTTAATTCTTAGAATTTACTTGTGTAGATTAGTAGTAAAAAGTGTTTAAAATTTTTATGATTAGAACATTTGGTTCTTTCTCTCAGAGAAAATATTCTGAAAGGTAACCCAGTATATTCTTCTGTCATATGGAAGATGGTCAGACATGTTTTATCTAGATCCTTGCTATTTACAAGCAGTAGATGGAATGCCCGTGGTTATCTACTCTGAAGCCCAAGCCTAGTTCTCAATGGAAAATGCTGTAAATGGCTGATAAGGAAACCAGGTCTGTAATTTTAAAAGCCAGAGAAAGGAAACTATATTCACTAATGTGATGACATAATCCCATATGTAATGCCTGAATCTATTTTAGTTTCTCCTGATATTCACAGTAGAAAATTACATTAGCTCCTTGAACTTTATATTAATATTATCAGATAGCTTTCTATTGAACTAGAATAGTGAGACAATAAAATAGCTCATTTTAACATGGTCATTAACCAAAAATACTGTAAGCGTATCCCTCAAAGCAAGTCTTTTCAGTCTCTCCCCAGCTTTCTTAATTTCTGAGACAGAAACATAGCATTTCATAGCTGGCTAATACTTAAGAATGCCTGTTAGTCTCCGCCTCAGAAGCTTTGCGATATCCCCAAAGATACCTTGTAAATGTATGGCAGAGCTAACCCTAGAATTCAGCCTCCTGACTCTCAGATTAATACCCATTCACTCTGGTTGTTTACTTTTGATGTATATCTATTTATTAGAGGGTACTAGGGATGTTTTCATGTCATTTATTTAGGGATATTCACAATAGACTAATAGGAATTGGAAATATAAAATTTCCTTTAAGAATTTTTAATATTAATTTTTTTTTTTTTTTTTTTGAGATAGAGTATGATTCTGTCACCCTTGGTAGAGTGCTGTGATATCATAGCTCACAGCAACCTCAAACTCTTGGGCTCAAGTGATCCTCTTGCCTCAGCCTCCCAAGTAGTTGGGACTACAGGAATCCACCATAATGCCAGGGTAGTTTTTTCTTTTTTTTTCTTTTTCTTGCTCAGGCTGGTCTCGAACTCCTGAGCTCAAGCAATCTAGTCACCTTAGCCTCCCAGAGTCCTAGGATTACAGGAATGATCCACTGCACCCAGCAACATTAAGGTTTTTTTTTTCGTTTGCTTTTTTTTGAGACAGAGTTTCACTATGTCGCCATGAGTAGAGTGCTGTGGCATCACAGCAACCCCAAACTCTTAGGCTTAAGTGATTCGCTTGCCTCTGCCTCCCAAGTAGCTGGGACTACAGGTGCCTGCCACAACGTCTGGCTATTTTGTTGTTATTGTTGTTGTTGTTGTCATTGTCATTGCAGTTGTCATTATTATGTAGCTGGCCCTGGCTGGGTTCTAACCCGCCAACCTAGGTGTATGTGGCCAGCACCCTACTCACTGAGCTATTGGTGCCACCCACCAATATTTAAGTTTTTAAATACAAAAGTGGCATGGCAGGTTGTATTGATTATTTTGATAGAGAATTTCACATTTGTGAATTGTATTTATATTATTAGCATATTAGATTTGTCTGTATTTTATGTGCTCAACTTAAAAAAATTAAATGTTACAAAATATTAGAATAACTTTTATATGTAAATACCAAGTCGAAATTGAGTAAAATCCTTAAATTGTTTGTATTTTTATGGAAAGTAAAATTTTTTTCAATTTTTGGAAATACTAAATCTAGCATTAGAGATTGATGCTAAGTACCTATTCAAAACTATAGGCCATTGATTCTCAGCGGAAATAAATTAACAGGTGGCATATTTATCATGTAAATATAACCTAGAAATGAATATTCTGCAGAAAAATATGAAGCATTTAATTTAATTTTAATTTCAAAATAGGATAGGGGCTTAAGTTTACATAGTAAGTATTAATATCAGAGCCCTTTCTTTGAGGAAGACCTCTGTGGTTCACTGGTACCATAGGTTTCACTAAATTCTTACTAATCCTATGCATTGAACTTTCTCATTCCATATTGGCCTGTATTCTTAACTCTTTCAGTGGTCTTATCCTGAAAACATGAAATAGCATTTCCTAAACTACATTATGTAGAAGATGGGTATTCCAAAAGATATTAAATCTATGTCATATAAGGAAGATCTACTCTTGAAATCTCCTTCAATAAAACAATGAGGGTATTTTGAAAACAAAGTTAAGAATGACAGTTGGAATATCACATCCATCAATCTTTATTTCCATATTTTATTTAGTTACATAGCATTGAGAAGAGTTTGATTCAAAATATAGGGTTTTGTAATAATGTTCTGTAGAGGCCTGTAATAGACTTGACTTAAAAGAGAAATAGAATTCTTTGTTTAAGAATTCCAAGACCTGCTTATATTTCTAAACTTGTAAATGTTTAGAGGAAATCAATGTATGGGTTTCTTATTCAGCATATTCCTAGTATACTAGCATACTATTCATAGAATATGAATAGCATATTCCTAGTATTTGGAAAATATGTTTTAATCTTAAAGCACTGTGAGCTATTCAAAGATCACAAAGAAAATCTCTGTCACCTGAAGCCTCTTCTCTGACAACTATTTGTTAAAGACCTAGTATTAAACTTATTTTGCTTTGCCTGTTGAATTCAAATTTGGTGAACTTTATAACAAAACATTGTCTCCTATTGTAAGCATAATATCTTAATTCTGTTTTGCCAAATGAAGTTAGTACAAAAATATTATATTGTAAAACTCTTCAGTTAATGTCTTTTTAATCAGCCGGCAGAATGAGGGGAGAAGGGAAGAGAATGTCATTTAAACTGTATGTAGCAGTATCTTACCATGAGGAGCTAATGGATTTATTTGTAATGAATTATGCAGTTCCGTTCTATTTTGTAAAATCCTGGTAGTATTAGCACTTAGTGTATGTCTCTACATTGTATAGTGAATATTCAGTTTGGTTTTTCCTGTCTTTACTCTTTGTATTAGTAATAAAGACCTCAAGTTTAGTGATACTAAACTTTAAGTGATACACTTACTTGCACAATTTTATAAAGACTATTTAGTCTGCTTTTAATATCAAAAAAAAGAACAAATTTAATTCCAAGACACAATTTCATAATAAAAAGAGCATTTATAAGAAGTTCAAATATAAAACAGTGAATGGCAGAACCTCTATTTTGAATAGCATAAAACTATAATGGACATTCAAACGAAACATCTATGAGGCCCCTAGGAATACTGCAAAGAATCCTAGAATTTTCAGGAACATAGGTTGAGGAAAAGAAAATCAGTCTTTTTTAATGGGAGGCATGATTAAGGTAGCAAGGAAAGATGATAGCCCTAATCAGCCCTGTGTTTTCCTCAAAGTTTGTGTCTTTCAAAGTCTTTTTAAATTGGAAATAGTTCAAGAAGCTAATGAATCTCTTTTTGTTATAAAAAGCATACTGTATCTTGGTGAATAGAGGAAGAATTTGGACATTAGTGCAACAAAAGAGGGGTACTTTATACCAAAGAGAAACTTCAAAGTGGAATATTCTAGAAGGACTAAACCTTGCAGTTTTTATGTTACCACAGTTTCTGGGTCTTTATAGTCTTCTGGAGGAATGGAAATAGAGTGGGAAAATATTTTGAGTGATTCCAAAAGAAAAAAATCTCTTCTTAAAAAAAAAAAAATCATAAGATTCTTTTAACTCCTCATTTCATGAAAGCAGCAAAAGGATAGGTGAGGAAGAACAAAACTAAGTTAAGTAAACTATTTCTAAATTCAAAAATAGTGCTTTTAAAAATGGCATGAAAGTTAAGTCTATCAACAAGAAGATTATAAATATTCAGTTAGATATATAACTCAGTATATTAAATTGCTCATATTGGCACAGTAAAAATACTATTTAAAGTGTTTTAATTCATAGTTTATATCTAAATTTAGCAAATAAAATAAAGATGTGACTTTCATTGAAATATTATTTATTTACCATTACCAGAAACATCTAGCATTTATAAATGTGTTTTGTTTAAGTGAAACAATTATATACATTTTATTGATAATGTGACAAAAAAACCTCTCCAGATACCGATGATGAGAGCTTGACATTTTGGTGATTTCTGAAATAGTATTGCATATTTTAATCAACAAATGTAGTCATTGATCTGTCATTTAACTTACTGATGTAATTGCAGAGTTAATCCAACAACAGCAAATGGATTGTTTTAAATGGAAAATTTACACTTTCCAAAAAATGAAATCGATACTTTTATTGTACCTAACATATTTAAGGCTGTATGCAAGGTAGGAAAAATGTGCAGGAAAAATATAATTATATCTTGTTTTCCTGAGTGATATTTTAATTATGATTTGATTAAAACCAAATCCCCCAGGCTATGTGTGCACAGATCAAATATTCCACCTCTATATACTGCCTCTGCGTGACCCCAAGCTGTGAGAAGAGAAAATTCTTAGCCCATATGTCAGTCAGATGTTAATTCTTACCCTGGCACCTGGATAGGTTCTCCCACCTGATTAGAGTGCACTTGCAGTTCTGGGCATTTGCCCAGCATGTAGAGTGTGCGTTGCAGATCTGGAAATATTTTGGCTGATTAGTTGGCGCAGGTCAAGTAGGCAGAGCCCATTGTCAGACTCAGAATTTGCACAGGTGCATTCAAGATGACATCTGAGGTGCTGTGCCCCTGGCGAAAATACCAGGGAGGGAATATTTGAGCTGACTCTCTGGCTACAGAAGTTCACAGCCTGGCCTATAGGTTCCTGTCAATTCCAATTCAAACTCTTTTACAGATTTTACAGCTTTCAGTAGAGACATTAGAACAGTGGTTCTCAACCTGTGGGTCGTGACCCACAGTAACTATATTAAAGGGAACTGCAGGAACTGCATTAGGAAGGTTGAGAACCACTACATTAGAGACTACATTTCTGGCTCTGTTCTTATTCTCATCCCCAGTCTTACCTAAAATGCCCATTGCTGTATTCAAGACTACTTAGGTAAGATCCCAGTTAGTAAATAGGTTATAGTTAATAAACAATTCTCATCCAAGCAGACTTCTAGTGTTCAAAAAGAGAGAAAGCTAGTTTGGTCTTTACATTGTGCTTTCTTGTGAAGCCACTATCCAAAGAAGACAGTATATGGGTTGATCCTCATGTGGATGAACTAACTTTGCTTTAGTTTTTGATGGCAAAGTGTGTCTCCCACTCACATAACCAGGTCTCAAATAGTTAAAATAAAAAATAAAGTAGTAAGGCAAGATAGTAAACTGCCATGAATCAGTCTGTCACCACTACTGATAGAAAAACAAAGCACATCCTTTCCTGATAGAAGGAAAGCACACTTCACATACAAAGGACAGTGCTTGATTTTTTTTGTTTTGAGTAGGTAATAACAGTCCATTTACAGAATCCATATTCATACAATTGAACTACACATGATTTGGAAATGGAAGGATTGGTGTTAACATGCCTCTTTGTCTGGAGATCCTTAGAGCTTTGATATCTCCATTTAAGAATTCAATAAACATTTGTCAAATATTGTATTAGAAATACATTGGGTTGGGGTTATGGCAGCTGGAGATAAGTAACCTCATGTTCCAACATAGCAAAGTATAAAAATACTTAGCTAGGTGGTCACATTGCCTCAGGTTCCTTGTGAAGAAGTCAAGGAAAATGTATAGGGTCATTAACATTTGAACTGCTTATAAGACAAAGATGAGCAAATGAGTAAAAATCTTGAAAAGATAATATAGGCAGGAAGAAGAAAAGGAATAAAAATTTTAAAAAATTCAAAAAGCAGCAAGCAGAAGTGAAGAAGTGGGTCTGGAGTACATTGAAAGGAATGGAAGCACCAGTGGGTTCTTCATTTTGAGAAGGGTGATGCCATTTTTAAAAGGACTTTTAATTCCAACCCAGTTTACCTAGATGTTATGACATAGGCCAATAGTTATCAAACTGCAGAAACTCCAGATTATCTTATAGGTATTCTATGTATAATAGTGTTCTATCTAAATAACACAGATAAGTTTTTATCTCTAATATATGTTAGGGTCTCAGTATGATTGTGGAAAATTTCTTTTGAAACAACTGACGTCATTAAGGAGCAATTTTAATATTTTTGATCAAGAGGTGAATATGAAAAGCTCTATGTTATAGAAAGATAACTCAGATGATAATGTAGAGAAAAGACTGCAGTGAGGAGCTGTAATAGACAGTGAGACCCGTACTGCCTCTGCAGGCATAACAAGCCAGAAGAGCATCATCTGAGGCAGTGACAATGGGAACAGAGAAGATAAAAATAAAAATCTATTCAAGAGATATTTGACTTATAAAATAAGAAGAACAACTGGAGTAAGAGAAGAATAAAAGATGACAAGTAGATAATTTGGCCCAGTACATAGAACAAATAATGAAAAATGTTCTCAAGACTAAATTCAGTGTTCAGTTGCTTAAGAAATTGCATCAAGTTTAAAGGGAACTTCCTGTTTGGACAGGAGAGAGGAAATTAAAGTGTAGATCCTCTGAACTCAAAAAATATAAAAATGACATCCTAACATTCTGTTTGAACTTATGGAAGTGTTTTTTTATATATGACCAGAAAGTCCCACATATGATTATGCTATTTTGATAAACAAATTGAATTCCTAAGTCATTGATGAATGTGGTCATGTATTCCTAAAACATGACTATAATTAAAGCAGACTTTGAAAATTTTGTATTGCCCTGTTTACAATAGCTTTTAGTTCCAAAGCATCATTTTTCTGAACTTTGTTTAGCTGCCTCTATCTCTCTGGGAACCCATTATCTTCACCAGTGCTCCTCTACATGCTTGCTCTCAAAAAGAAACTATAAGGAAAGTAACGAGAGCAACTTTTAACTCAGAATCCAGATTTTACAGGATTTATGGAATAAGATAGCATTTTTCCTCAGTTTAACAAAAATCCAGTCTTCTTGATTGTAGTGACACTTCTAAATGGACTCTCACTGTGTAGCACATCACTACCCATATAGTCTTTCCAGCTCAACAAGTACTTCCAGGCTGTAAGAAGCTCAGTCTCAATTTCAGACTTTTGCCCTTCCCTGCTAAGAATCCTGCCTTCAGATTTATGAAAGAAAACATTTCTTTCTGTGAAAGGTTTTTGTACATTCGCATCTGGAAGTGTTTATTTCAGTGGCATGTAAGCTATCTGTGGATTTAGTTAGCACCAGACCCCCTTTTGTGTACTTCTGCCTTAAAATTTTATAAATGATCTTATTGAATTTGTGCCAGTATGCACATGGTTTGGCTGATTGCTGCATATATCCTTTACCTGCCAGTCACCTTTGATTTATGTTCCTTCTGCTAAGCTCTTGCCTTCCAAAAATGGTGCCACTGAACTGTCCTCTAAATCATCTTACTGGTTAAATTATTCCAAGATGAGTTGGTATGTTTTTGGTTGCTTACAGACAGATAATTTATATTTTTCTGCCCTTACCCACTTCTAGTAAAGCCATTTACGGAGGAAGATTGGACAAGTGATGTCATCCATCTCTATTCCAAATGAATACCATCTGAGACACTGTGCCAAGTTAAGACTAAAGTGATAAAGAAGTGCTCTTTGGCATCCACTTATGTTATGAGTCCTTCTTTTGCAAATCAGTCTGAGTCTTGAACTAAATATGATGTAGGAACTTTTTCTACTCATTTCTTAGAAAAGGGGAAATAAAGTCTCTAAAACAAAATAAGTATACTTTGTCATAAAGATAGGGATTTTGAAGGCTTTACATAGCTTTACTAACTTAAGAGTTTATGATGTTTCCTGGAGAAAAGCAGGTGGATTGGTGTCATTTTAAATGTTGGCTGTTTGTGGGGGTGGTTTCAAGGGGTTTCATATTTTTAAAGACCTAATTCTTAAGAGTGTTTAACAAAATAATACATTATTTAAAACTAATTTTAGGCCCGCATGATGGCTCATGTCTGTAATCCTAGCACTATGGGAGGCGGAGGTGGGTGGATTTCTTGAGCTCAGGAGTTTGAGACCAACCTGAGCATGAGTGAGGCCCCATCGTCTCAAAAAATAGCCAGGCATTGTGTTGGGTACCCATAGTTCCAGCTAAGTGGGAAGCTGAGGCAAGAGAATCACTCATGCCCAAGAGTTTGAGCTTGCTGTGAGCTGTGACACTACAGCACTCTATTGAGAGAGACAAAAGGAGACTCTGTCTCAAAACTAAATTAATTAATTAATTTAAAAATAAATTTTCTAGAGATTTGTTAGTTATTGGACATGCCATTTAACTTAATGTCACCAGTTAAAGCAGGTTGTAGATACTCAACTATCATGTACGCAAACTTTATAAAGAACTACTCTTTTTATGTACTAAATGGTAGAGGAGTATTTTTAAATTTTTATGATTGCACTTGAAATGCTGTGGAAGCATTTAAAATTCTTGGATTACATAGTTCTCTGTATCAGACTTCACAAACTATTGTAAGCAAAGGGTAGAACTTCTAAGTGTCTTGGCTATGGTCCCACTAAGCCTGGAGATATTTATTCTATAAGACTCATGAGGCTTCATTTATACTCCTGAAAATTTATATGGAGTTCCTTTTGTCCTAGCAAGGTGAAAGCTGTTTCAAGAGTGTGTCAATCATATTTGCATGGTCTAGTCAGTCAGGGTGCTGACATGGTTTTCAAAGAAGCAGCATGGTTTTTAGAGAAGCTATTATTAGAAAACCAGCACCAGAGAGGTAAACAACGTAATGTATTTCCATTAAGATGTCACTTTTATTTTTAAACACATGCATAATATTTATAAAATTCATGTACATATTATATATGTATAATATTTCAAATAGATATGGTATACATACACTGTATGTATGTGTTTATATATATGTATGTATGTACACATACAATCTCAAATATAGTCTCATTTAAAATAATTGTCCTAAATGAACTGAAGTTCTGTTTCATGATCACTACTTAACTAACCTCCTATCTTTGATATTTAAGGACTTTTGAGTCAGACAACTTGCCTGAGCCTCAGTTTTGTCATTAGTTAAAATTAGAAATTTTTAATGTTAGTAATAATACTTGAAAGCTTTTAGCACTGTACTTAATATATAGAGCATGGTTTTTAAAGTGCAAAGAGAAGGTTGTTTTCTTTTATTAATAAAATCATTGTCATCCTAATAAAATTCAAAAATATACATTACAATGTTAGTTTGCCAATAGTGCCCTTCCAAGAATCACAAAGGCAGCCGCAAGATGTCACCTGACATCTCTGTATAATATGGAGACTTAGACCCAGTGATTATCTTTCTTTCAGAATTCCTTAATATTTCTATATTCATTTTCAGGTGCATAAAATAAATGATAATGTGGTCTTTGTGCCAAAAACTTTCATAGTATCTTGAGGTCTATAAATGCTGAACTTCCTTCCTGCCCCAGATGTTCACCGTATATGGGCAAACAGCCCCATGCTGAGGACCATTTACTTCCTGTAGCAGAGGCATTAGTGACCTCATATGGAGAGTGAGGCTTTAGAGGTAGAGAGGTTATGGTAAAGACATACAAAGCTACAGAAATTGTGGGCTCCAAAAAGTGACTGCCAAAACCTTTTCCCAGAATAAGATCTTACCAAGTTGGAAGCTTTAGATTGAAAGAGAAAAATGAAAGATGTAGTGCCTTGTGACCTGGCATTAATTTTAAGTTTCCAACTTGAAAATCAGAAAAGGATCCTTATCAGAAATAGTTCTTACTCCTACTTTTACTGATTCCTAAACTTCTACTACTGTGTAGAGTCATTGTCTTCTCTTAAAATGTATTTTATACACCTGTGAAAATTTAACATTTCAGACATCTAGGTGTGAGAATCTATAATTCGACAAAATTGCTTAGTAATAATACTTTAAGTTAGTGACTAGTACTATCTTTAGTTTATTCTCTTGCTCTATTTCAGCAGGACCTTTAGAATAATGAGAATTTATACTGTTTCTAAAAATCTTCCAAGAATTTTTGAAGTCTGTTTACAGCTTTTTCCAGCATCCAGTAGTTACACACTTTTCTTCAAACCTAAATTGAAAGTTTTTTTTATTTCTCCTCAGTGGAAGAAAAATACTATGATATTATATGAACAAACTCTCTGAGACCCTTTCTAATTTTGGTAACAGTGTTTTTCGCGTAGTTGGGTGAAAGAATTTTGTCACTGTCTCCATTTTAATCTCAAGACAACTTCTTAGTGCCTGTACTTCTTTTAGAGGTAATGGTATGGAGAAAGAATCTTCAGACTGGGATAGATTGGACCCAGGGAGTTGCTGGTAAAGCAGGGTATGGCAGGAAGAGTCCAAATCCCACCTCTTTCTTATTTCTTTGACCTTCTCTGAACCATTTTCTCCTTTTAAAAACAGTCCCGATCTTTGACCTACTTCTTCTAAGACACATTGTATTTTCTGGTCTGATCCACACCTGGTAAGAATCTATCATCAGACAGACCAAGGGACTACTTTCTTAATCATCTTAGTACCTCTCTTAGCAAAGGACAGTACTTTTATTTGGAGCTTCAACATAAAAGATGAACGAATGGATGGACAGGTATACAGAATAGTGGTCCAAAGAGAGAATAGCCTTCTGATGGACAAAGACTAATTTTAATTTCCTTGATCAGTTTTAGGTCACCTAAACTTGTGCCCTATTTAAATGGACACTTCACTGCCTGTGATTAATAAATGTATATGTAACTTAAGGGCAGCAAAAACAAATGATATGGTTGCTTCAGTTTTACTCTCTTGTACTACTTATTAATTCCTTAGGAATCTCAGTCAAAGTAATGACCAAGCTATCTCATGAGCAATAACTGTTTTAAAATGAATATGTTCAGTGAATAGTTATTTATCGAACAGGTTGAAGAATCCTAAGCATACTGGGGAAAGTATGAAGGTTAGCTCCTAATATCATGCTGGAACTGTAATTGAAGCTAACAAATACTTCTTTAGTTGATTGATCTTTTGCACTTGGTACCTCATTCAACACTGAGGAACAAAACTCCAAAGAAGGAACTTTGCTATTAGTTGTAAGCCTCTGAGGATTATCTTTTAAACATCACTGAGGAGACTCTAATCATTTTGCAAAGTGGTATTAAGGGAATTAGGTAATATGTATAAAACATCCAATCTTCATGGTTATTTTTATCAAAGAAATCCATCTTGTTTATATAGGACTCTGGAAGTGGCCTTGTAGTAGAATATTATTCTTTTGTAACAGAACTTGATGAAGTAAGTACTCACATGGCTATTTTATGAGCTGTTAAACTGAAAACATTTAAGGAGTAGTAAAGCTGATATTTGATAAAGTTGTTAAAAATCACAGTTATAAATACAAAACTATACTACAGTATGACAGGAGTGCTACGAAATTGTCACTATCCATTCAGAAAGGTTTTGTCTGAAAAATTTTAGATACCAGGAATAAGTAGTTGGAAAACAAAGTTTGGAGAACCCCAAATAGAATGATTTGGATGTTAAGAAATACCTATTTTTAAAATGATTGTGTTCTCATAGACACACCTGATCTTTCTGATATAAGTACCTTTGTTAATGGTCTGCACCTGTACAGTTTCATACATTTTTATGATACATTTTTATGCATGGCCATTGATTAGAAAAAGAGTCTTTACATTCTATTTTCAAATTTGTAAGATGTATTCTTTTCTTAGATAACAACCTCACATGCCTTGAACCTCACATAGACTGTAGTTGTCTGCATTGGTAGGAGCTTTTCTCTCATGCCATTAAGAAGTAAATTTCCAATATGTATTTCGTGCTATATGGCTAAATAAAAAAGCTGGGTAGCTGCAGATTGAAGGTGGGGCTTCATATATTTCCTCACTAGAAGAGAATTCATCTTTTTTTAAATGCCAAAGAAAATCAGGCATCCACAGGGATAATGTGATTCTGTCTTCCTTGGGAAAAATAGAGGAATTTTTAGGATTGTAGCAAAGTAAAACTAGTGTGTAGGAAACAGAAATGTGTCTTAATATAGACTGTCAGATACAATGATAGTGATTCTGCTCCATAGGTATATAGAGATTAACTTGGGAAGAAATCTCCCCTGCCATCTGCAATCAGGAAACCCCAAGGCCTCTGTTTCTTGAAGAGTAAGCTTTGGTTTGCCTCTTCTCACAAGCCAGGAAAGTCAGTTCCCCAAAGACATGTTCTAATCAATCAGCAATAATTTTGAATTCCTGGTGTATGGTTAGTGAGAGGAAAAAACCAAACATCTACTGAGCTTTCTCACCTAGCAGAGTAACTGGCTCACTCAGAACCAGTGTTCCTTGCCATCTCTATTAACTACCATCAGCTGGAAACAAAAGAGCTTAAATTTAATTGTTGAGGGAATAAGTAAAAGTAATTCATTCTGTAGGTAAAAGTTAAACTTAACTTGGTTTATTATAGGTACTTTAGGAATTCAGAGGTGAAGGAAATTAATAGCTGGAGTAATCAAGAATCTCCATCCCTAACTTTGGTGAGGCAGCAGTACTGCTTTTAGACCAAGGTGGGCAGGATTCCTGCCCCAGGCCTCACAGTGTAGAGGGTAGCTCCTACCACAGACACTGCTCAGGTCCCACTTCTCTGTAGAGGGTAGCTCCTACCACAGACACTGCTCAGGTCCCACTTCTCTGCATCTTACAGTGTGTCCTGATTCAAGACACAACTGCTAATTAGTGGGAAAATGAAGTGACGTGTACATACAATGGAATATTATTCAGGCGTAAGAAAGAACAGAGTTCTGATACGTGCTATAATGTGGATGCACCTTGAAAATACACACGTGTTATGCTAAGTGAAATAAGCCAGATGCAAAAGGACAAGTACTGTTTGATCCCCTTATGTGAAATATCTAGAATAGGCAAATTCATGCAGACAGAAAGTAGACTAGAAATAGAATAGAAATTGAGGGGAAATTATTAAAGATTTGTGGATTTTGCTACTACCAGTGTCTCAGATTGTCACTGCTTAGGTAAAAGAGTGACAGGAATATTTGAACTACAGATGCTTTTATGCGAGAGAAGAGGCAGATTAACTCAGCAAAGCCTTCCCCTTGGCATGAATTTAGTGGGTTTTGGCATAAGGACATATTATTTCCCAGTAATGCCACGTATCCATTTTGTGTGTCTCTTCATGTCCTAATTTAAGGTTCCAAACTAACACAGCATCCACAAAAATTGCACGTGCTAACTGAAAAAACAGCAACAATTCATTTACTCTTAAATTTGTATATATGTAGGTCTAGATGTCATGTGCATAAAGTGTAATATCATTCTTTATACTGACAACTAGATAGTTGTTTAATGACTACTCATTAAATTGTGAATACCTCTTTTATATTAAAAATATTTAACAAGATTTTGTTAAATTTTCAAAAAATTAAAGTGAAAATTTAAGTTTTATTTAAACATTTAAGGTCTTTTCAAGGGCAAGACCATCTGCAGTGACAGTACAGCCAATAACTATGACATTCTTTGAACAGTTTAAAGGTTACTTATGATATTTTCTGGATGCGCCAAAGAAAGACCACGTTAATGAAATAGATATCAAATTTGACCTTAGAATCATTGCCATACATGGTATGAATGCTGACTAAAAAGCTATGTGATTAGATTTGGTTTTGAGATGATATAAGGTGCACTAAGAAAGCTGGAACAACAGAAGATTCTCAAGTAAAGACTAAACCAAGCCAGGTGCAGTGGCTTAGCCTATAATCCAAGCACTTTCAGAGCTGAGGTGGGAGGATTATTTGAGGGTGGGAGTTTGAGACCAGCCTGAGTAATATAGCAAGATCTCATCTCTACAAAAAGTACAAAAATTAGCCAAGCATAAATGCGTGTGGGAGGCTGAGACAGGAGGATCACTTAAGCTCAGCAATTCGAGCTTGCAGTGAGCTATGATGACACCACTGCATTGTAGCCCAGGGACAAAATGAGACCTCATCTCAAAAAAAAAAAAGAGTAAACCAAAATCTTTGGAGAGAAATGACGTGAGTTTTGAACTGTGCTAACAATAATTATTTGGTTTGAGTAATAATGTTAGCAATAGCTTTTTTTAAATAAAATAAAGGTCACCAAAAATAACAATTACATCTAAAGTATGGCTATTTCACTTATTAAAAAAGTTAACTTTTTTAATATAAAAGAAAGTAAGTTTTCTAAATCAAAAAGAAATTTGAATAAGGAAATGAAGGTATTTGCTTACTGAGGAAAAGGATTCACAAACCATCTTTAAACTAATTTCTATAGAGAATATTTTCTGATCATTATAGATCGAGAAAACTATTTCAGTGAAATTTTTGTCATTTTGGTGTTGTTATGTTTAGAAAAGCTAAATTCTGCGAAGCAAATGAGGGTATATACAGTATTTTAAAAAGTTTCAATCCTATTTAATTGGAAAATGAGAACAAGACATTAATTTTGAAATATAAACTTTAAGACATAAACAATTTTCTACTCAAAATAGATATGCATTACAAAAACCTTGAGAGAAGTTATGAGACTGGGAACAGAGTCTTGGCATGTTAATTAGAATCAAAAGCTAAAGAGAAAGTTTGAGAAATATGGAAGATAGGGTTTCAGTGAAGCCTTGCCAGCCCTAAGATTTAGCATCCAGGAGAAAAGAGGGAAGGAGGAGAAGGCAGGGAAGAAAGGTTGTGCAGACAGGCAGGAAGATGAATATAATTACAAGACTCAAGGCAGGGAGGAAACAGACCCAATTGGAGCAAAGGGACGTGTAGACTGCCTCCCAGCAATCCCACTAATACAGGTTTTTTCTCTGAAACATTTTAAGACCCTTGATACATATTGCCCAAATGCTTTCTAAAAGGGCAATGCCAATTTACTCTCCCACTAGCAATTTGTGAGGGTTCAGTTGTTAACATATTCATGCCAGTAATTATGTTTTAAACTTCATTAAAAGTTTGAAATTTTGATAGCTTGCCAACATTTCTAAAATGGTAGCATTCCTTTTTTTAAAAATGTTTCTTTGAAGATCCTTAGTGCTCTCTGCCATTGATATGGTGAGAAGAAACCAGGGCCTGGGCCAAGTAAGTGTCAGAGTCTTTTTCTCCAGACCTAAAGGTTAAGTCCATCCATAATATGAGAATTTAAAAAGTGTGGCCTGGTTAGTTCCAATGTGGTTAAGAAGATTAAAGGAGGTGATAAAAGTGAACAGTCTTCATAAATAGTAAAATTCTAGATAAATGTAAAATTAAAGATAATTTTTATTTGTTAGTATGCCATATGGTTAATTAAGATTTAATCTGACTACTTATCTCATGTGATTTATAGGATTGTGTGAGTTTAAGGATGCATCACTTCTGATCCCAATTTTTCAATATCAAAATAGAGGTGGGGGTGTAACTCCATAGGTAATCAACAGTTCACATGGAAGATGAAATATGTAAGAAGAGCCAGGAAAATTCTCAAAAAGTATAATTAGGGAGGGGTTATTAATTATTAATTAGGTAGACCATGTATAAAAACATATTACAAAACTATAGTAATTCAGAGTTTGATGTTCATACATAAATACATAGATTAATTGAACACTCTAGAAAGATCAGAAATATATCCAAATATTGGTAGCAAATTTAGCATATGATATAGAAAAAATAATCTCCATAGTATGTTAATAACCCAAACAAAAAACTTTGGTACAGAGAAACAGAATGGTATATTGCATTATTTATATTAAGAAGGGCAGCTGAGGATATCTATAGGTAGATGTCTATATGTATCAACGTGCAGGATGACCATGACGTCCAAGTGCAATTTTAAATTGAATACCATTTTAAATTGCACACAACCTTTATGCCCACCCCATATATGTATGTAAATATGCTAGTATACATAGACTTCTCTGAAAAGACATGAAAATGGTAAAAATGGTTGCAGCTGAAGAGATAGATGAGAGACAGGTTTACAGTTTTTTAATATTACCTTTTCCTATAGTTTTTAAACGAACTGTAAGCATTGCCTAGCTTTAAAATTTTAAAGAAAATATTAAATCAGAATAAGGCCAAGCTAATGGGTAGTTCTACAAACCTAATATCTTGATTCTTTTAAACTTTTCCCTCAGATATTTTAGTGTCTTGATTGTCTAATATATCAAGAGGTGTGTAAACCTACTTTTTCACAATTATTTGCATAGTCATAGGCACAGAGTTGGTTTGCAGTGAAGACTTCCTGGAGTGTAAAGGTCACTTTCCTGTCCTACAGAATGGGTCTAATTTAGGAGGCAAAATTACATAATTTACTGTCTTCTTAAATACTTTCCCCATAGTGCCAGTGTGAAACAGCAAACTTTTGGCAGACAGGCAACTTCCATAAATTCATGTATAGTGTTTCTTTTCTGTTTAGAATTAAGATCCAGTGCCCAGTGCCTGCCTTTAAAATGATCTTTCTAAAAATCTTGCCACAATTTGCACTGATTGAAACTAAGTTCTGTGGACACATGGAGAATTGTTAAGATTCCCTTCTTTTGGAACATCACTGCAGTGGATTCTTGGAGAGACATTTGTTTCTTGCTCCTTTTTCAAATTCTCCCTATTGTTTGGCCCTCCACCAGTTCTTTACTTCACCACAGTCAGAACAGTGACATCAAAACTTATCTTGAAAACATAACTAAGCAAGAGTTTTTTTAACTTAACATTTGGGAAAATATAGATAAACATACATTACTAATATTTTTAGCAAATCAAATTTGCAAGCCTTTGAAGTCAGCTTATCACAAAAGGAAACAGACATGTTGTATACATGATCAACTTGAAAAATATCACCTCCCAAAACTATAATGCCTATAACATCCAAATATAAATTAGAAAATAACGATTTGACTATTGGTTTTTTGGCCAACTATGATCATTAATAGTAATAAAGTCTGTAATAACTGATGGAAAGATGGTGGTTTATTAATTGTAAGACACTCACAGTAAACTGTCAAAGTAGGCAGCTATATTCATTTCTATTATAGTGTTTCTATTCTATCTGTAACAAATAACCCCAGAACTTAGGGTCGTTATACAACAGTAATCACTGTGTCATGATTTCTGTGGGGCAGGAATTTGGGAGCAGCTTGTCTGGGCAGTTCTGTCTTGGAGTTTATAACAAGATTATAGTCAGATGTCATCCAGGTGTTTACTGAGTCTAAACAATCTACTTTAAAGGTGACTCACTTACATAACTGACAGATTAGTGCTGGCCACTGGCTAGAGGCCTCATTTTCTATAGGATTGCTGAAGGGTTCTCATTGGATACCAGCTGGCTTCCCCTAGAGCCGGCATTCTAGTAGAGCATGTTGGGGACCACAGTGCCTTCTGTGATCTGACCATGAAGATCATATACTGTTACTTTCACCAGTGTTATATTCAGTATAGGAAGGAACCACATAAGAGCATAAATGTCAGGAGCTAAAAATTTATCAGGGACTATCTTGGAAGTAGGCTATCACAGCAGCTCAAGCTTTAGTCTTTAGGATAAGAGCATTTGAACTTTGAATTAACAAAGGGCCTCAAAGAATCATAAGATGCAAATTTTTAGTCATTCATTTCTCAAAATTAGGTAAGCAAATATGTTCTGGAATTATAATTTGTATATGTGACATTTATTTTTTTCCTTTTTTTTTTTTTTTTAATTGTTGGGGATTCATACCGAGGGTGGCAAGTTCAAACCCAGCCCTGGCCAAACCGCAACAACAAAAAAATGCAAAAATAAATAAACTTAATTTAAAAAAAAAAAAAAAACAGGTTCCACTGATTACATTTGTTAGGTAAAGTTCCTCTTGCAATTATGTCTTGTCCCCAAAAGATGTGTCACACACCAAGACCCCTTCCCCCTCCCTCCTTCCCTCTCCCTCCTCTGCCATTCTCCCACCCCTATCTCCTTCTTTCTCTCTCTGCTATCCCCTTCCCCCACCCCCACTGTGTCATTGATTGTCCTCATATCAAAATTGAGTACATAGGATTCATGCTTCTCCATTCTTGTGATGCTTTACTAAGAATAATGTGTTCCACTTCCAGCTGGGTTAATACAAAGGCAGTAAAAGTCTCCATTTTCTGAATAGCTGAATAGTATTCCATGCTGTTCGTATACCACAGCTTGTTAATCCATTCCTGGCTTGGTGGGTGTTTAGGCTGTTTCCACATTTTGGCAATTGTAAATTATTAAGCTGTGATAAACAGTCTAGTGCAAGTGCCCTTATGATAAAAGGATTTTTTTCCTTTTGGGAAACTGCCCAGTAATGAGATAGCAAGATCAAATGGGAGGTCTAGCTTGAGTTCTTTGAGGTTTCTCCATACTTCCTTCCAAAAAGGTTGTATTACTTTGCAGTCCCACCAGCAGTGTAAAAGTGTTCCCTTCTCTCCACATCCATGCCAGCATCTGCAGTTTTGAGATTTTGTGATATGAGCCATTCTCACTGAGGTTAGATGATATCTCAGGGTGGTTTTGATTTACATTTCTATAATAATTAGGGATGATGAGCATTTTTGCTTATGTTTGCTAGCCATTTGTCTCTCTTTACAGCGATGTCTGTCAATGGGCTTTGATGTCTCTTGCCCATTAATATATGGGATTGTTGGCTTTTTTTGTGTGGATTAATTTGAGTTCTCTATAGATGCTAGTTTTCAAGCTGTTGTCTGATTCAAAATATGCAAATATCCTTTCCCATTGTGTAGGTTATCTATTTGGTTTGGTTGTTGTCTCCTTAGCTGTACAGAAGCTTTAATTAAGTTCATTTGTTTAATTAAGTTCCATTTGTTTATTTCTGTTGTTGTTTCATTTGCCATGGCTGTCTTCTTCAGAAGTCTTTCCCTAGGCTGATACCTTCCAGTATTTTTCCTATCCTTTATTTGAGGATTTTTATTGTTTCATGCCTTAAATTTAAGTCCTTTATCCATCTTTAATCAATTTTTGTGAGTGGAGAAAGGTGTAAGTCCAGTTTCAGTCTTTTTTTTTTTTTTTTTTTTGCAGTTTTTGGCTATGGCTGGGCTTGAACCCACCACCTCCAGTAAATGGGGCTGGCACCCTACTCCTTTGAGCCACAGGCACCACCCCAGTTTCAGTCTTCTACAGGTGGATATCCAGTTCTCCCAGCACCATTTATTGAATAGGGAATCTTTCCCCCAGTGTATCTTCTTCTTTGGTGTATCAAAAATTAGGTGGTTGTCAGATGTTAGTTTCATTTCCTGGTTTTCTATTGGATTCCAAGTGTTTATATCTCTGTTTTTATGCTAGTACCATGCTGTCTTGACCACTACGGCTTTGTAGTATATCCTAAAATCTGGTATGCTGATGCCACCGCTTTGTTTTTATTACTAAGAACTGCCTTAGTTATACAGGTTTTTTTCTGGTTCCATGTAAAATGCAGAATCATTTTTTCCAAGTCTTGAAAGTACGATATTGATATTTTAATAGGAATGGCATTGAATTAGTAGATTGCTTTGGGAATTATAGACATTTTAACAATGTTGATGCTTCCCAGCCATGAGCATGGTATTTTCTTCCATTTGTTAATATCTTCTGCTATTTCCTTGCTTAGGGTTTCATAATTTTCTTTATAGAGGTCCTTCACCTCTTTTGTTAGGTATATTGGTAGGTATTTCATTTTCTTCAAAGCTGTGTTGAACGGAGTTGTGTCCTTAATTTGCCTCTCATCTTGGCTGTTATTGGAGTATACAAAGGCTACTAACTTATGGACATGGATTTTATATCCTGAGACGTTACTGTGTTTTTTGATGACTTCTAAGAGTCTTGTGGTTGAGTCTTTGGGGTTCTCTAAGTATAAAATCATATTGTCAGTGAAGAGGGAGAGTTTGACCTCTGCTCCCATTTGGATGCCCTTTATTTCCTTGTCTTGCCTAATTGTATTGGCTAGAACTTCCAGCACTATGTTGAATAGTAAAGGTGACAGAGGACAACCTTGTCTGGTTCCAGTTCTAAGAGGAAAAGCTTTCAGTTTTACTAAATTCAGTAAAATATTACCTGTGGGTTTGTCATAGCTTCAATCAGTTTCAGAAATGTGCCACCTATGCCTATGCTCTTCAGTGTGCTAATTAAAAGGATGCTGGATTTTATCGAATGCCTTTTCTGCACCTCTTGAGAGGATCATATGGTCTTTGTTTTTCCTTCTGTTGATATGGTGAATAACATTTATGGACTTGCATATGTTAAACCACCCTTGCATCCTTGGGATGAAACCTACTTGATCATGATGTATGACTTTTTTCATGATAAGCTGTAATCTGTTGGCTAGGATTTTGTTGAGAATTTTTGCTTCTATATTCATCAGTGAAATTGGTCTGAAATTCTCCTTTTTAGTTGGATCTTTTCCTGGTTTTGGTATCAGGGTGATGTTTGCTTCATAGAATGTGATGGGAAAGATTCCTTCTTCCTCAATTTTTTGGAATAATTTCTGCAGTATGGGAATAAGCTCTTCTTTGAATGTTTGATAGAATTCTGGTGTGAAGACATCCGGACCAGGGCATTTTTATGTTGGAAGATTTTTTATTGTTATTTTGATCTCAGTGCTTGAAATTGGTCTGTGTTTGTTCAGGAGCTCTGTTTCTACATGGCTAAGTCTAGGAAGAGGGTATGATTCCAAATATTGATCCATTTCCTTCACATTGTCAAATTTCTTGGCATAGAGTTTCTGGTAGTATTCAGAGATGATCTCTTGTATCTCTGTGGCATCAGTTGTTATTTCCCCTTTATCATTTCTGATTGAGATTACTAGAGATTTTACTATTTTATTTCTAGTTACTCTGGCCAAAGATTTATCTATTTTATTTATTTTTTCAAAAACCTAACTTCTTGTTTCATTAATTTTCTGAATGATTCTTTTGTTTTCAATTTCATTGATCTCTGATTTGATTTTGGATATTTCTTTTCCTCTACTGGGATTAGGCTTAGATTGTTCTTCTTTTTCCAATTCCATAAGATGGCTTGTAAGTTTGTTGATGCACTCTCTTTCTGTTTTTTGAATGTAGGCATCTAAAGCAATAAATTTTCCTCTCAAAACTTCTTTTGCAGTATCCCACAGGTTATGGTAGCTTGTGTCTTCATTGTCATTATGCTCAAGGAAGTTAGTGATTTCCTGTTTTATTTCTTCATGCACCAACTGTCATTCAACTGAAAGTTGTTTAATATTCATGCCTTTGTGTAGGGTCGAATGTTTTTTGTTAGAGTTGAGTTCCACCTTTAGTGCCTTATGGTCTGAAAAGATACAAGGTAAAATTTTAATTTTTTTGATTCTGTTGAGGTTTGTTTTGTGTCCTAGGATATGATCAATTTTGGAGAAGGTTCCATAGGGTGATGAGAAGAATGTATATTCTTTATCTTTGGGATGGAGTGTTCTATATGCATCTATCAAGCACAGTTGTTCCACGGTCTCATTCAAATCTCTTATGTCTTTGTTTAATTTCTGTTTAGAAGATCTGTCCAGCTCTGTGAGAGGAGTGTTAAAGTCCCCTGTTATTATGGTATTACCTGATATCATATTGCTCAGACTGAGTAAGGTCTGTTTCAAGAATCTGGGAGCATTTAACTTGGGTGCATAAATATTTAGAATTGAAATGTCTTCTTGTTGTATTTTTCCCTTGACCAATATAAAGTGACCATCTTTGTCTTTTTGACTTTAGTTGCTTTAAATCCACATGTATCTGAAAATAAGATCGCAACTCCTCTTTTCTTCTGAATTCCGTTTGCCTGAGAAATTGTCTTCCAACCCTTAACTCTTGAGTTTTAATTTGTCTTTTGCAGCTAGGTGTGTTTTCTGTAGACAGAAAATGGATGACTTGTGTTTTTTAATCCAGTCAGCCAATCTATGCCTCTTCAGTGGGGAATTCAAGCCATTAACATTTATTGAGATAATTGATAAGTGTAGTAGTGTTCTATTCATCTTATTTTGTGAAAGTCCATTGCTTAGTTTTATCTTTTGCATCACTGTTGAAGTTAGGTTCTGTCCTTTAATTTCTGAGTTCTTACTTTGCTGTTGATCCATTGTGATAGTCAGTGTGTAGAAAAGGTTGAAGTATTTCCTGTAGAGCTGGACTTGTGGCGAATTTCCTCAATGTTTGTATATCCATAAGTGATTTGATTTCTCTGTCAATTTTAAAGCTTAGCTTAGCAGGATATAGAATTCTGGGCTGGAAATTGTTCTGTTTAACTAGTTCAAAGGTAGATGACCATTGTCTTCTTCTTTAGAAAGTTTCATTAGAGAAGTCTGTAGTCACCCTGATGGATTTGCCCCTGCAGATCAACTGGTGCTTACTCCTGGGAGCTTAAAGGATCTTTTCTTTTGTCTTGACTTTGGACAAGTTCATCACAATGTGTCTTGTAGAAGCTTGGTTAGAGTTGAGATGACCTGGGGTCCAATATTCCTCTGAAAGGAGTGTGTCAGAATCTTTGGTGATATTTGGGAAATTTTCATTTATAATATTCTCTAGTATGGCTTCCATTCCCCTGGGACGTTCTTCTTCCCCTTCTGGGATACCTATAACTCATATGTTTGAACACTTAATAAAGTCCCATAATTCTGTTAGTCAACGTTTTGCTTTCTCTCTTCTTTTCTGCCTCTTTAATTATCTGAGTTATTTCAAGAGCTTTGTCCTCCACTTCTAAGATTCTTTCTTTTGCATGGTCTTATCTGTTGTTGATACTTTCTATTGCATCTTAAAGTTCCCTAATTGCTTCAGTTCCTTCAGCTCTGCTATATCCTTTCTGTATTCTTCATATTGTTCATCTCTTAATTGTTTTTGGATTTCCCTTTGGTTATTTTCCACTTCATTGTTTCCATCATTTCCTTCATTGTTTTCATCATCTGTTTTCTAAATTTCCTTTCTGTCATTTCTAAAATTTCTTTATAGGTGAAATCCTCTGCAAGTAGCTACCTTACAGTTCCTGGAGGGGGTTTCTCTGAACTGGTGTTTCATGTTGCCAGGATTTTTCTGCTGATTCTTCTTCATGAATGTTTTCTTTTATCTGTTTCCTTGCCCTAATTTTCCTTTCTCTTCCTTTTGCTCTTTAAGTTATTGTGCCTCTGGACTAGGGTTTCAATGAGTCCTTTTGGCACAGGACCAGAAGGATGAGAATATTGAAGAGCAAGAAGGGAAAAAATAAAAGAAAAAAGAGAAAGGAGAGAGGGTGGGTAAAAGGGAATATTGACAAAAAGAAGAGAGGCACAGAAAGAGGGAGATAGGAGCAATATAGGTGTACAGTAGGGTACTTTGACCCAACTTTACAAACCCCCAACCTCTGGTGGTGCCATGTTGGGTGGTTCCTTTGAGGTTAACAGCTCTTTGCTAGCCTGTTTGGACACAGTACCCCACCTCCACCAAGTCGAGAGGAAAGACAAAAATGCTATAAATCAAACCAAAACAAGCAAACAGAAAACTTTACAAGATAAAATTTGGGGAAAAAACAAATAATAGGGGTAGAGACACTAGCAAAAATGAAGTTCTAATTGTTAAAGAAGGAAAAAATGGAAAATTATATTTAAACTAGAAAAATGAAGAAAGAAAGAAAAGAAAGAAAAATCAAGAGGGGAAATGTTGAAATAAAAAAAAATAAAAACAAAGCTTATATATAACTTGCTGAATATTGTCTGGGCAACAGGTGATCTTCTGGGGTATGAGATGTTAATCACAATGCTAATACAGCTATACGAGGTGGAGACCATGTTGATTTCTCAAACCCTACAGGGTGTAGAGCCTAAATCTCTCCTCAGCCCACTTAAAAGGTACTTTAAACTGCTAACCTTGGCTAAGTAGAAGCTTTCTGAGGACAGCACTTGTCACTGGGATCACTCCTGAAGTGGCTATCCACTTACCCAGTATGCCAAAATAGGGCTCACTCTATGCTCCTGAGGGACAAGGCTGTAAGGCACCTCAGTCCCCACTGTTAGGCTGTTCAGTTACTAGATTACTTTCCCAAGGTCTCCCTCCAGATCCTTGCTCTGAGACCCTGAGGACGGAGCTTGCCAGGGCAGTACTCCCACAATGGCTCCACATGGCTCACAGCCAAACACTATTAGCTTTATCTGGCTCAGCGGCTCAGTTTGGGGCCCTGGACAACACTTAAAGTCCTCTGCACTCTTGCCCCAGTTCTCCCAACATAGTTCAACTGAGTGCCAAGTCAAACAAACAAACAAACAAACAACAACAAAAAAAAAAACAGCTTGCAGGTAAGGCCTGTCCAATTTGCAAACTCACTGCTACTGTACTTATAGCTGCTTGTGGGATTAAACCAAATGAACACATGTAACCGCTTGCCAGTTCTCCACTGCTTTTGTCCTCCTCATGGGGTCCAGAAGTATCTTGTTGACTCCCTGTGTCCCCAAAGGGATGTTTCTGGACAGATTCCACCCACCAGAGATGCCTGGAGTCTTCTCTCCCCAGTCTTTACTGTGCCCAGTTGTAAGAAAGCTGTTACTCAGCTGCCATCTTGCTCCTCCCCCTGCCCTTATCATTCTTAATAACCAGAAAAAATATGACCTCAATGGTTATTTGCTCGCTGTAGATCAGCCAGAATAATATGGCAAAGGAATTGCTCATAAATTAAAGGAACACATTTTGAACAGGGTTGGCTTTTCTGAAAATCAATAATTGACATTAAATACTATAGAGAAAGTTACTGATGGCATTGATTGCTAGATTAGTCCTTTGGTTCTAGAGTCCTTGGAAGGCATTTCCCAAGTGATCTGCTATAACATATAAACTTTAACCGTTTCCCCCCCCTATGTATTCCACTCTAATATGAATTCGTAAGTTACTTCTGATCTAACAAATGTGGAAGTTGATGAATTTATTTGTAATCACCTATATTGTCATTCTTTGAGTTTCTTCAAACAGGGATAAGATATATCAAAATCTATGATTGCAAATGGTTACATATAAATCTCCACTTAATAGTAAGGGATATAATGGATATCTGTCACAAGCTAATGTAAGATAGCTAAATTTAACTGCATGTAAGAGAGGACCAAGCCAATTCACATCTCTTGGTTCTCATGGAGAAAATGTGAGTGACACATAGACATGTGTCCTGTGCACTACACAGGTGTCAGGGGACCTTGGAGCTGTGGGGAATGAGATCTATTCTCTCCACTGGGAAACCCAAGACAGGATTGGAAAGCAAATATAAATGGTCAGACATCTTCTGGCTAGAAATTGAGGAGGAGCTCTGCATAGAAAGTAAGCCTTGCTAGCTTTTTGCATAATGACAAGTTTAAACTGGACCAACTTGCATTTTTATAAATAGCAACCACTTTCAGGACTTCTAAGGTTGCCCAAACCAAATTCCCAAATGTCTGTCTATCTCACTCTGGTCACAGATAACTGCCCCCTCTCTGAACACTACCCTTCATTTACGTTAAGGAAAATGACAGAATCATTTGTGCCATATCCCAAATTCTCTACTTAAAGTGTGCTGAAATTTAAACATAGTTTGACACTATCAGCCAAGCATTCACTGAATGACTATTTAAAACAAGGCACAGGCAGTATTTTGGAGGCTATCAAAGGGTATATTCATTCATTCTTCATTTTTTCATTGTTTTGCTTTTTCAACAAAAATTTTCAAATAATATGCTGTGCCAGGGTCTGTCTTCTGTGAGAGAAGTATGGGTTGTCTACTTAACAGCTGTCCATTTCAGCCTTCACACACCTACCCTGCCACAGAAGCAGCTGGTATTAATTGTAAAGCTATCAACTCTTGGGACAGCACCTGGGTTACAATCCTGGGGTCACGACCAATCAAGTGTGTCCGTATTTTGATTATTTAACATCTCTGTATAACTACCTATGATAACTACCTCATATGCTTTGTGATGATTGAGTTAACACATATTTATATGAACATTTCTATATGTTCTATAACACTTAAAACAGTGACCAGCATATTTTAAGTGCTATGTAAAGTTAGCATTATCACTTCTGCTACTACAATGCCATTTCTACTGCTACACTGCTATTATTGCTAATACAAACTCTTGTTCTTGTTCAGTATTTGTTGGTTATATCTTTCAAAAAAGAGTATGGCCCATCTCAGCTGAAGATGCATATCTATTTTAGCTAAAATGAGTCACTTAAACTTCATTTCTCTATGTGGTTGTTTCAGAAATGGGCACGCAATGCCATTCTGTCCACTGAAAAGGGAAAGATCTGAGAAAGATGTCTAACTTTAGGAAAGAATATAGAGAAAAAACAGGTTGTCTATCTTTTTACCTTTGGAAATTATTTTTGGGGGATATATGCTTGGAGCAACTTGAAGATGTGAGGGAGACACATCAGGGCAAGCATCAACATTCTAAGGATGGTGGGGGGGGAAGAAATGGGATGTTTCTTTGAGCCCTTCATTGAGCCCTTGAATTCAGCTGACCCTGGAACATACACCAGGACTTGTTGAATAATGAAGGTAGCAGAGCTCTCATTGTATAAGCCATTTTCACTAGTTTTCTGTGACTTGCTCCTGAGAGCCTCAAGTGAATTGATAACATCACTCTTTCCCAATCTTGAAGATTAATGTTGTCATTGAAATTTCTTCTTTATGTAAGCAAATAAGAGAAGTGCATTCAAGACACTCTAGTAAAGAAGAATGAAAGACACTGGCCAGAGTGTGAATAAGTATGGTGTTTATCCAAACTGAGATGTGTGATATTGCTTTTAATATGTATAAAAATTAAAACAGAAGTGTAAAATTGTGTGAGGATGATTCCACTGTTTACATAAGAAATAATAACTCTTCTGGGTCTCTTTCACACTCTGTAGAGTCATGGTTCATAAGGAAAAAATTTGGAACTTCTGTGATTCTAACTCAGCATGAGATAGTTGATTATTCTATTAGTAGGTACCAGTAGTAAGAAAGGTTGATTTGACCCAGCGGTTCTCAAGTTTCACAAAAACAAGGGAACTTCTTCCATTTCCTTATTTGTAGATTTTGAATCAACAGAATAAATTAAAGTCTGTAAACTACAGTTAAAGAAATATCAATTTAGTAATTATCTTTCAGTGCTTGAAGATTATAAAGTCAAGGATATGTGAAAATAGGTTAAAGGTCTTCAATCTAAACAAATATTACTTATTAATAGAAAGAAAGAAATATCTCAAAATATATTTTTTACCTCTTTAATAAGATGACCATAACACATATGCAAATGAATTAACCTTATGCAAATAAATTAAGTTCATTTTGGTTAACATGAGTAAAATTATTTTAATTGAATAGATTTCAGTCATCTCCAACCCAATGCCACAAATACGCTACTGGTGACACCTTGATGTCTAATAGTTCCAACTTGAGAAACTGCCTATAGTAACAGAAGCAAGATTGCAAAAAGAAAGCTATAACCCTTTCAGAACTGAAACATACATTGAGTGACAAAATCATTCTTTTCAGATCCAAGCAATGCCATCAGAAGGACAGGAACACTAGCCTCATAAAGACATTACCCTTTAAAGTTGGTTTATACGTTATGGAAACATCAGTCTGAATAATCAAATTACACATTTGAGTGAATGTTGAGTTTTGATTCTTGGGTTCTATCCTCTGTTGTGTTCATAATTTACCTACCTAAGCTGATCATCTGCCTGTTGCCCTGAGATACATTCCTCACCCTCTTTTTCTCTGGCTATGTTCCAAGGAATTGTTTTCCCCAATTCCCTTACCAACTACTTCCAGCTAGCTGATAGAAGGCATTGAAGGGAATTTGCAAGTGGGCAAAAGGGAAAACCAATGTATTTCCCCCTCTTCCTCCTTTTTGTCTCAGCTAATATCTATAACAGCAACTGGGCCTGTGTTGGACAATCTGGTTATTGGAACTTCTCTGGTTTCAAATCAACATAAGTCCTTTCCTTAGTGGTTTAAGCAACTCTCGGGCAGACCTGAAATTGTTTTAGCTCCTGTGGGTAGCCCCAGAGCCGGGTCCAGTGATAATCATCTCTTCAAGCCTAGGGAACAATAGTGGCTCTTTGCTACTATAATATCAGAATTGTCTCATTACCACCATTTGGCTTCTCAGCAGTTCTCTATATTAGAACTACTCCTGTTGAGAGTGACTATTATTGTCCTGATTGATACATTATCCTTGGTTCATATTTTGAACTATGGAAATTTTAGGCATTATTTGTAACATCCTAGACTCAGTCTTCACTTCTCCCAATAAGCCTACCTTCCAATTCTTGACAATCACTCCATCTCCACTTGTATCTCAAAAAAACAAACAAACAAACAAAAAACCTATATGCCCCAAACAAGGTGACCTATTTGGAACAAAGCCTCACTCTATTATAGCAATGTATATTAATTAGTGGTTTCATTTGTCGTATGAATAACTACTACCCACCAACAAGGTATCGAAATTTATACAAAGCCATATGATTTAAATGACTTCTAAGGTAGTTTTCTTAATTGCATATGATGATGTTTTCATGAAGAGATCTTGGGATATAAATAATAGAGAAATCTTTTTAACATGTAATGTCCCACATAAGCCACATTAAAGGGCACATGAAAAGAATGTATGGAGGGGCAAATGAGAAGTCACAAAGTAAAGAGAATTGTGCAATAAGATGGCTAGAATGGTGGCTAAATCCAAATTTCTGACAAGTTATGCAGTGTCACAGGTTATCATTGACAGAGAAACATAGAGATTGGCAAAGGAAATTCCCATGTATCAATACACATTCCCTAGTACTGTCACATCACTTTGATTTTTACAGACTCTCACTTAGCTTGCACAAGCCCTGAGTGTTCTGGGGAGACCCAGACAAGGGAGAATTGTTGAGGGGCCTTTGCTGTGCTGTGCCACAGGAAGAGTTGCCTCTGGATTTCTATTTTCACTACAGAGAGAGGAGTTTTCAGCAGTTCGGCAGAAAACTTTACCATGGAAAGGTGGGTTTTTAAGTTATGATTTCTCTGCATTTGATTCTGCCCATTATTATTTTGTCTTTGAAACAAGCCAAGAGATATATATGTAAGCTGTCTGGCTTGTACAACCAAGTTGTTTCAAACCCATAGGAAAGCAATTTTCAGTATTTGGAGCAGCATCTTCTTATGCCTGCTATTTCTTTCTCCAGGCAGATGGGCTCATCAGACACTATTAGCCCCAGCTATAGATATTTAGATAGAAACCACTGCCTGAACTGTGCTGGTAAAACTGCCCCACACTGCAGATTTCCCGCAAGTGAAATATCAACTGTCTATCATGTGTCATGATGTATGAATCCCATTAGATAAGGAAAAAGTTCATTTTGCTGGTTGAAAAATAATCATTAAGAAAAAGCAATTAGCCGTATGTTTCCCTTTATATTTGGAAGAATATCTTACCTCAAACTTTGGAGGGAGCATTTGGAGATAGCGAAGTGCTAGAACCACAGAAGCTTGATAGGGTATAATGGTAACTTCTGGGTTTATGTTCCAAAGCAATTCTCTAATTTAAAAATGATGTTAAGTGTAAAGAGGTTTAAGATGTGTTCAGAATTTATTTTTAATTTTGGCTTGACGATATGGCAATTTAAGCAACTCCTTGAAACATCTCTATTTGTACCTTCACATTTTCATAACCAAGTTGAAAGTTTCTCCAGGCTCAAAAGATGTCACTTAATAGAAAGACAAGAGAGAGAAAGAGAGAGATCCACTTTCTAGAATATATTATTTTCTTTTGGAAACCAGTTTGTTGTTTATCTGTAATAAAAATATAATGGTAAAATTCAAATATGTTCATATCAAGTTCCATTTTGACAGTCATCAAGAGAGAAAACACGATAGGGTCATTATAATTACAAAACAAAAACAAACAAAAAACCAGTTACCAATTTTCCCGGCGTTTCTGATACAGAATGATTTGAATATATGGGTACTGGCAGAATCCAAAAGTCAAAATATGACTAAAATGTAGCTATCTTTACATATTGTTTAATCTTTTATCAGTGGTAAAGTGACCTTTTAACCTACACAAAGAACATTAGTAAATTACAGCATAGGTCTTGGGTGCAGCATAATACTATCTTATATCTAGAAAGCCAGGTTTTAGGTTCTATACTTCTACTTACTAGCTATATAACTCTGGAAAATATTTAATTTCTCTGAATTTATCTCCTTGTCTGAACAACAGTGCCAACATCTACCTTATAAAGTTGTTAGAGTAATTCAGTGAGATAATGTAAGGAAAATGCTGACTCATACTAAAGGCTCACTTAAATTCTCATATACTTGTAATTTCCCTCTTACTCTCCTGTTTTAATACAGAAATCTGAATCTTATCATTCAAACCAAGTTCCCTGAAAATATATATTTGCAAAAAGCAAAGTCAAGATGTTACCCATAGCCTAGAAATTAGGAATTTGGTAATTGTGTCTTCTCGTGTCCTAACCACTGAATTATCACACTGCACAAAACTTTTTGAATATCCTATGTGTTCGTGGCCACAATTTCTATCCCAACACTTAGGACTTCCAGTAGAAACAATGATGTCAATTTTAATGTATACCCAAGGCAGGAGCAAAAAGCCAGAATTCCTATCCTTGTATTTTATGGACATAGAATCCTCAAATGTCTTCATATGGGTTGTTGCCTATATATAAGACTAACTTTGAACATGTATACAAGTATACCATTGAATTAGTCTTTAGATCTAATCTTTCCTGATCTTGTTCTGATAGGCTGGAGACATGAAAAAATGATGAAGAGGGCTGACTGTACACATGTTGATGGCTATAGCTTATTGTACCTTGGGCCAGTGGGATGCAGGGTGCCTATGCATAAATAAAGGAATTCACCTGATATAGAGTGCAAACAGATAGGTCAAAAATTCTAGAATCATAAGATATCAAGTAGATGTTTCTTTGTTACTTCTAAAATAAGTAAGGAAATAAGCAGAAAGATGAAAAGTACAGAATCATTCAATACTTTTCTGAGATCACTAGTTTAAATAGCCCCTCCTTCTCATCTGTAGATGAGATATCCTCTTGCAGAAGTTGTAGCTATGCCCCAGCTATAACTAAAAATTCTAACAATTGCTATTGAGGCAGTCCACTTTGCCAATTGCCCTTCATTTTTGTTTCATTTTTGTTACCATTGTTGCTGTCTAAAGTTTCAAAGGTAAAATTGAAAGTTGTGTCTCTAGAGCTTTTGATCTTAAGATTCCCAGGAAATATCAGTAAATTGCTTAATCATTCCTGAAGAACAGTAATCCCAGTGATGTAGTCGCTATTGCTAGAATCATTTAACAAGATATTGTGGATGCTAAGAAAATTTAAACTTACTCTTTTTAAGATATCTCACCCTGAAGTGAGGACAAAGCTGTTAAAGCACAAACAGCTTTGTTTGGCTGATATACACGTGTGCGTGTAGATGTGTTTTACTAGAGAGAGTGGGTAGGTGACATATGAGAAAAATCTACTAATTAAGGGGCTGTACCTCATACCAAATGACCAGCATACCTGTTCTTCCTCATCTACTCCTCAAACTCCAATTTAACCCACTGCCATGGTAGATGTAGCTCAAGAGAATCATAGATTTCCCACTGGTCTTCCACTATGATGTATTTAGAATTCAAGTCTTTCCATTTAATAACCCAAAGGAACGAAGGAAGTTAGTTCTATTGCTAGTAAAAAAATAAAATTAAATGAAAATAAATTATTAACATGGCATTTTCCTAAGATAAACCTATAATGCAGGGGAATCCAAATATGTGCCACTACTGGCAGGCAGATCAGAGTGGAAGGCAGGGTCCTGATCAGATTTTGCTATAGGGAGTGTTTCCTGAAGCGTACTTACCTCTTGGGCATACATCAAGTCTTTGCATTTGTAAGGCAAAGTTTGACATTTTCTGGCACACTCAGATGTGAGACCAGAAGACAATGAAGTTATTCATTACTTTTGGCATGAATCAATTCATTCCTAGAATATTAAACTGTCATTGACCTTGAAATATTTTCAGCTTAAAAACACATATACGTAGTAGCTATGTAATTCAATGTTTCTTTCTGTATGTCTGTATTCTATCCCAACCTCAACCACAAAAATAAACTTTAGGCAAAAAATTGTTTAGGTTCAGCAAAATGCCAAACTTGTCACTAATTATTTTCCCTTACATTTTAAGTCTCTGCATATTCTTAGCAAAACACATCTCAAACTCATCTATACTTCACAAGGTGAAATATTTTGTCAGTGGTCTACTGTTCAAAAATGGCTTGAATAAGTCCTTTTCCTTCTTTTCTTCCTCATCTCTACTGATGTGAATCTGAAAGACTTATTTTCTGAGAGACACTCAAATAATAATAGATTTCTTTCAGTTTAAAACCTTATAAAATATGTACCCTAGTTTTTTACTTTTTAATCAAAATATTTATTACCTGTTCATTTTAATATACTTTACAAACACCTATCATAAATCTTATTAAATTTATCATTTTCTTTTGATATTTAAACAGAAGAAAAGAACTCTCGATATAGAAAAGCATGTCCTAGTTTGTGTCAGAATAAAGATTAACTAATCATTACATTGTTATTCTTCATATTTGACTCTACTTCAAATAATTTAATGTAGACTAATAGTCTCCTTTTTCTATAAGCAATGCCCAAACCATGATGTGTCTTCTTTCATATTAAATATTGATGCATTTGACTTAATATGGAAAAGTTGGCTTTTCCTGGCCTCCCCTCCCATCACAATCATACACATCCAGTGACTATTTCCCATTTATAATTTTCTTTAGAAAATAATTGAGCACATCTGTTAGAATTCTGGAAACACCAATTTGTACAAATAATCAACACACTGAAAATGGCATAAATGTATTTATGATCTAAAAGACTTAATAAAACAACAACAACAACAAAAAGAAAAAGAATTCTGGAAATAAAAAAGATGTAAATTCTGATGAATGTCAGACATGTTGATGCCTGTCTACAGCCTGATACATTTAAAAAGTCTGTGCACCATGCAAAGGAACTTTCATGAACTGATAAACCCATAGAAGAGCTATCTGGGAAGAATAGCCATGGACCTGCAGAGTTAGCGCAATCAAGCATGATGACAGAAACTGGTTATGTTAGATGGACTGATCCCAAGTCAGGAGGATATTCTGTCTCTAACTGAATTTCTCATATTGCTTCTTAAATCTATGCCACCTCCTCAGGTCATCTCTAAACATTCTGTTCGCTGGGTTCCAAACTCTCCTATGAGTAGCAGTTTGCTGTGTACCTGAAAAAATGAAAGGGCTCTGGAAGGATCTGGAGAAATGAGACATCAAGAATAGCTTCACAATGGAATTCACTACAGCGTGGAGCACAGCATACTGGGTAGTCACATGGATTTTGCGGCCAGGTGGCCAGGGTTTACACCTCACTGTGCTATTTACTACACATTCTCCTTGGGTACGTTGCCTAACCTCTTCATGCCTCAATATGCTCAAATAAAAAAGAGATTACAAGCAGTGATTACTTTACGTAACTATTATAGAATTAAGTAAGCTACCACCCGTAAAGTAAATAGATCCCTCTTCCCTTACAACCTACTCATTCATTTCTATCTCTATGTCTTCCTAGAGCCCACTGCCTGTTTCTTTGTCAATACTTGCTAAATCTTTAAAACTAGGCTACTATCTCACTCTTCCTGGAAGAGCACCAAGGTTAATTCAGTGCAATGCCAATTTCTTCTGCTCAATCTTACCTCACAACTTGAGTGGTGATTAAGCTATTTTTATGGGGGTTTATTGTTTGGAAGTCTTTTCATCATTTTATATCTCTGATTTCTATCTCTCCAGTTAGAAAGCCAGCTCCAAAGAACAGCAATATTTTATATTTATAAACACATACTGCAATGTTCAAAATGATTTCCTTAGCTCAGTCACTTCTTTAGCTAAGAAGTAAATATTACTAAAAGAAAAGTTTTAACTTTAAATTTTTTATTGATACATAATAGTTGTACATATTTATGAGGTACACGTGACATTTTGATACAAATCCACAATGTAAAAAGATCAAATCTGGGTAAAACCTCAGACATGTGTTCTGTTTTTTGCATTAGGAAAATTCCAAATCTTCTTGCTTTTTTAAAATATACAATATATTATTGTTAACTATAGTCACCTTATTGTGCTATCAATACTAGGACTTATTTCTTCTATCTCACTGTATTTTTGTAGCTATTCACCAATACTCTTTCCAGCCTCTGGTAATGACCATTCTATTCACTACCTCCCTGAGATCAACTTTTTAGCTCCCTTATATAAATAAGGACATGTCTTTCTGGATATATATAACATGAAATTTACTATCCCAGCCACATTTCAGTGTGTAAGTCAGTAGTGTTAAGTATATTTACTTGCTGTGCAACTGATCTCTAGAATTTCTTTATTTTTCAAAACTGAAACTCTATACTCATTAAACTACTCCATATTTCTTCCCTACCCCAATCCTTCACCTTACTTGCTGTCTCTATGAGTTTGACATTGAGATAGATATCTCACAAAAGTGGAATCATACCATATCTGTCTTTTCATGACTAGCTCATTTCACTCAGCAAAATGTCCTCAAGGTTTATCCATATCATAGCATGTGTTAGAAAATCATTCCTTTTTAAGACTGAATAATATTTCATTGCAGAATATATACTACATTTTGTTTATACAAGTATTCATTGGTAGACACTTGGGTTGTTTCCACATTTTGCCTCTTGTGAATAGTGCTGCAATGAACATTGGTATACAAATATATCTTGGAGACTCTGCTCTCCATTCTTTTGAATTATATACCTGGAAGTGAAACTGCTCTTAAAAGAGTTTTGACATCTAATAGATATTTTCACTGCTATTGAAGAAATGATGATACTTCATTAATTCCATAGCTAGTTACTGAATGCCAGATGTTGTGGCAGGTTCTGGGGGTGTACAGGTCAACAGGATGTGGTTCTTATCCTCAGGAAGCTCACTTGTATGATTCTGAGTCGATGTTGTATAGATAATAGTTAAAGTGCATGTAAGTCCAGCTGGTTCTCAGATCGTAAGTAGAAATTTGCTAAGTACAGGATCAAGGAAAGGCATGCCGGGGAAAAGAAACAACCAGTACAAAAGGAAGACCCAAGTGGTGGAATAGCACAGCATCTTGGGAGAACCATGAAATCAGTGTGGCTGTAACAGAGGCTGCCAGGCAGGAAGAAGAGCCTGAAGGACTATGTGGAGTCCAGATTTAGATCTGACTGTGAAGGACACTGGATGACAAAATCGGAGTTAAAATTTAACTTGTGGACAAAGTCATTCCAAGAGGGGTCTGTTAGGAAAGAGTGCCAATGTGAATTGTTCCTGGGAAGATTAAGAGCAGATAGTAGGGAAGATGGGTGCCAGAGATATCAGCTAAGAGGCTACTGAAAAAGGTGTAGGCAAGAGATAATGAGGGCCATCTTTTTGTTTGGTTATTTTTGGTAAAAATGAGTAATAAGAAAGGTGTGAAGGCAGAAACCCAGAGACTACACCCTTGCTTTCCCCTCATTAGCTGTCACTTAACCTTTCTGAGCTGTGGGATCCCATCTATAAAATATGAACAACAACACCCAGAGGATTAGGAAGACTGAGCAAAGTGATGCATATGAATGTGCTTTGTAAACTGCCAAACTCTGTGCAAATGTAAAGTGATATCAATATTATCTCTATATACTCACCAACCTGATAATTTATTCAAAACAGTACATTATTTTAAAATGTATTTCCCAACTAACAAGTTATCCTATTTTCACTAATAATACAAGGTTGAATAAATCAAACCTCATTAAATAGAAGCCAATTCTTTCCAGTCCCTTGCATTTAAAATTAATGATGTAAAATGGGGAGGTAGAAAAGAAAATGGAGCTGACTAATCATTTCTTATCTACTTGGATTCATTTTTGCTCGTGTTTTCTTCAAGTTACATGACCTTTACTATCAGGAAAGACTGTCGGTGAGGAGTACAAATTCTAAAAAAGTTCTTCTTGTGTAACCTTTCCGTTTTTCTCAGCCACACACATGCAGAAGATGGAAATACAGAACATTTTTCAGGATGATTTGATATTGTGCAGATGGGCATTATATAAATGTAGATCCTGTTGGGATATTTAAAGTACTGTGGATGCAAAGAAGGACATTTGAGTTTTGAACTGACATAGACTCTAGACACAATGATGATAATAGGAGTCAGCAAGACTGTCCATTTATGCCATGCCTCAGCAGCCCTGAGTGGTACATTTCCTCGCTATACCATGAGGGGGAAGACATGGCAGCCCTTGAAGATGTTTTTCTTTTTGCCCCTGAGAAGAGACAGAAAGAAAATAGCAATTATTTTTGAATTTAGAATACATTTGCTAAGAATTTGAGTTGGAAAAGTAAAAATGGAATTGTGAATATTCTTCCTTTCACATGTGAGGAGTCAGGAGGATAATTGTTAGAATGATTTGGAGGGAAATTTTTAACTAACCAAAAGAGTTACATGTCAGTCAGAAAGTAAGTAATAGGTTGTTTGCATGGACTGGGTCATGTGTCAATATTTTTGGCATATATAATTTGAGGGAGACAGTAATGCTTGATCTATAGAGGAAATTGCTTAGCATTTCAAATATTCCTTCAATTTGGGGGAGTAAGTAATGATGAATTTCGAAAGGTGGCATGTTACACCTTTTATTCAGATATGGCTGCAGTGTGTAGTTATCTAACATTAGAATCTGGATGAAATTCTTTTCCTGGCTCTGTCTCTGATCCAGTAGAGCTGCAATCTAGAAGGCCATCTACTCTAAATAAAACAATTCTTCTTCTTCTTGGTTTCTCTTGCTATAACAGCATCTTTTTTTTTTTTTTTTTCAAATACTGTAAGTAAATATCTGATGTTTACCTCCAAATAATAATTGGCATTTTATTCATAATTTTTATTCTCATTATTTCCAGAATGGATCTGAGACAGAATTACATTATTATTTTAATGTATACTTTAGTAAGTTATTTGTACATGTCCTGACTGCTTTCTCCCCTAGTGTCTTTAACTACCTACAAGGGTGCTTCCTTTCTATTTCTTGTTGTCCAGCTCTTTGGTCATGTCAAGTTAATTTCTATGGTTAGAAGAAACTAACAATAGTGATATAAATATCTTCTCTATCAAAAACACCATTTGATGGACTAAATGGTAAATTAATTCAAACTTTTTTTCCAAAGTTGTAAGTTAAATATTAAGTAGACCATTACAAGCCAGTGTAGATATGCTAGCCAAGCTTAAGTAAAACCCAGAGGTCTGGCACAGCCAGCAGATGAGGTAGTGATAAATAAGAGACTGAGTATAAAAGCTTCTGCTGAAGTCAGCAGGACATCTTGAACAATAACCATACCCTAAGACACAGAGAGAGAGAGAGAGAGATATAAAGACATAGATGAATCAACAGGTAAGTAACATCAGGAGCCTAGAAGGGAATCAAATGTAATTTCTTCAATGCTCCTAACAATTTAAAATACCTTTTTTTTTTTTTTTTATCATTTTTTACAGCAGATGAAATCATCTGGATGATATACAAGTTACTAACCTGAGTTCAGTGAAACAAAACATCCACATTCAAAACAAACTGTATGAAGTGGGTTTATTTCTCATAGATAGGCAACAAGGGACAACTAAAGACTAGGATCAGAGTTAGCTGATCCTGCCCAGGGCAGATGAAGTCTTGTCTGCAGAGTCTCCACTTGTACCACAGCTGAGAGCCCTCATAAAGCAGCCGACCCAGGCTTTATGCAGAAGGCCAACAGGATCCACTGGTCTAAAGTATTGAAAAGGACATCCAGCCTCTTGGCATGGGGTGGGGAGAGACGAATACAGAATCTGGGCTGTTCTGGTCAATCCTTCCCTATCTCAGGACATTCCATTCTCAACACATTCTACAGTTACCCTGAGAACTATAAACAAAAATGGGAAAAGCATTGCGTTAGTCCAAGGTCCCACAGAATTGCACTACAGCTCCTCTTTCTTAAATGAAAATGGTTACCTGTGGGAGGAGGCTGCCTCCCAGGCAGGCAAGAAAGCTCATGCTTTTGTCATTTCGGGTTGCTCAGCCACCAACCCACCTTGAGCTGCCCTTTAGGAGAGAGCCCCTCCACCTGTTCTCAGTTCTGGGCTTTGGAACCTACCACCTTTGCTAAGAGGTGAGCAGTCCAGACCATCCTCTCCCTGCTGCCTCACAGTCAAGGAGAAGCAACTGATTCAATGGATAAGACCCCTGGAAGGAGAATTTGAAGTGTCCAGTGAGGAGGATCAGCCCCTTTCTGCTGCAGCTTCTGTGCCTCGATTCCTGGTTCCCAGCCCTCCAGAGTCCTCTCCTCTGACTTGCTTTTCTAGCCATTTCCTCCAGGTTCCCACTGATTCGCTAGCCCACTTAGCTTTCTGGGAAAGAATCTGAGCCAAATTCTCTTTGGGCTCAAAATAAAACGTCAGTTTTTGATGCTTGTAGCCACAAACACTGACTAACATAGTAAATTCAACAGACCTCAATCATGCTTGTAGCAGCTACTTAAATCCCTCATTCTAACTGTGGGGTGAACTCACGTTGGGGGAATTCTCTCTGGCACTGGGCGAGTGACCTATTTATTCTACTGAGATCTGTTAGGTTTGACAATCAGGAAACAAGCACTAGGTGGTCTCAGATATAACATGGGCAGGGCACTGCAGGAAATGCTAAAATAAAAGATAGTTTCCACTATTTAACCCAGTGGAATAACCCACTATTATCCTCAGCACTAGGACAAGACAGACACATAGATGACCTTCAAACTTTAGGATGTGTAAGAATCACTTTGGACACTTGCTTTAAAATGCAGCCTCCTAATCCTCATGTCAGAAATACTAATCTAAGTGGTATGATTGGAGTCCCGCCTGACTCAAAGAATCTTCCTTTTCCACTTCTCAAGTTTTTGAAAATTTCTATAGACTTTTTGGGGATATTTTAGAAGAGAGGAATAAATATTATCTATAAAAGGACTCTATTGCCTAGGAAATAAATCAATATACGTGAAACAAATATAACCAATCAGTGTCACGGATCAACACACCAACGTACGAAATTATAACAAAAATGCACTTAACCTGCTGTGATCCAATTATGTAGCCTTAGAAAAAGAAAATAAGTGGAGAGAAAAACTATTAACAGCGGAAGCAATTCTTCCTGAGTTCTATAGAAAAGGCTGTGTCCCCTGGGTCAGCCTCAATTTCATTGCACCTCTCAAAGTGACCATCTTAATAAGCCACAGGTGACTCCAATGTCTGTAGGGCTCTATATCTCTAATACCATGCCCCCAAACATGAATCAACCCCTTTATCAGGTCAAGAAAACAAGCAGCAACTTGTTTCAAGCTGTTAGAACCACATCGTCCCTAGATTCCTCATGTGGGCTGAAAAATCCAGTCTTTTAGTTACCCAATTATCACAGTAGGAACCTGAGTTGAGTTAAAACTGAAAGCACTTCCTGACCACCAGCCTAGGTTGGGTGCTCTGGTCACTTACTTTCAAGGCATCCAGACCTATATTCCCAGTGTTTGACATAGTGCTTTGGGAAAAGCAGGCACTGGATAAATGTGTATTGAACAAATGAACATGTGAATGGCAATCTTGCACATGTATGCATCAGAGGTATTTTCTATTCTTAAAGTGGAGGCTATGAGTAATGAAAGGGACCAATATCCATTTCCATATTGTCAGTTTTAAAGTTAGTTATATACTTTACCATACCAAGTGTTCACTCAATTCACGTGAATTTAACAAACACCTCCTGAGTACTAAAGGCCAGGTGCTCCAGTGCTCAGGATACAGAGATGTTCCTAAGGGGTTCACACAGCTTCACATCCCCTTTCCCTGTCCAAACACATAGGCAGAGAAACTCCATAGTATTATTTCATCAGACAAGCATTTGTTAAGCTATTTCTGTGTACTCTGTTAAATATCTCCAGCTCTAAGTTCCTTCCTTGTGTCTTCTTTTAATGGTATATGGAGTGACTCTTGCTTTCTTTGTTACGTACCATGTGAGTCTGCCTGTGAATAATTATGAGTGAGGTCTTCTGGGTGAGTCACTTTTGTCTGCACTAATGATATGTTCTTGCATTTCACTTTTAACTCCAGTATTGCAGTTGCTCATGTTTAGTTCATCTCCTCCCAAGTTCTTTACATCCTGTGGCTCTGCTATCACAGCACTTAGCTATAAGGTTGTCACAGCATGGTAACAGAAACAATGGAAAACTGACACTATTCGTCTACTTGTTGGCCCAGAGTGACATCACACTTATGGTCCATTGACCAGAAAAAGTCACATGACCCTAACTGCAATGGATCCATAGAATCAGGTATGGTGAAGCTACCACCCTGCTATATCACCTTTGTGTCAGGAGCTATTTCAATCAGTGGAGTGAACTGTGAGCTAGTCATAGACCACTAATGCTGGACTAGATATCAGAGAGCATCTTTCATTCTCCCCCTTTATACCAGAAGAGAGAGACTAAAAGGTCACCCATGATTTCAGAACTAGTTAGAGACAACACAGTAACTAGAGCTTACGTATCCAGAATCCCTGGCCTGTGACAATAGCGACTGCACGATGATGCCTCCTCATCAGGAGGAGGCAGCAGAATCAAATAAACACAGAGCCTTTATGGGGTCAACCAGAGCCAAGCGTTTCATATCAGTTGATTAAATGGAGTAAGAGCCTTCTATCTAATTTCAGTAGAAATTCCAGTTCCTTGAGCTTTCTATTTTCAATGCAGTATATTATTGGCAATAAGAAATTCAGTAGGCAGGAACTGAATTTTGTTGAGCCCTCAGGCCTGGATTTTAAATTTTTATTAAGTATGTATGTTGCCCTCCCACATCAAGCACAGATAGTTAAATTCTGGTTTGGAGAATTTGCTGGCATTTGTTGGGCATATAATGAACTGAATTGGATCCTGAAGCGCAGTGAGTTTGATTTATGTCTGTTATTCTCCTCTGTTTATAATTTCTAGTGATGTTGAAAATAGTTTTAAAATTTAGCAGTTTACTTTACCATAATAGCTGACAACACCTTTGGTAGAGGGAAGTTTTTAAAGAGAAAATTCTTTTTTTTTATTGTTAAATCATAGCTGTGTACATTAATGCAATCATGGGGCACCATACACTGGTTTTATAGACCATTTGACACATTTTCATCACACTGGTTAACATAGCCTTCCTGGCATTTTCTTAGTTATTGTGTTAAGAC
>CAUYPK010007064.1:0-15115 GCA_963574355.1 Loris lydekkerianus | reverse complement strand
GTCTTTTACAAGAGCATAATTATCATATGTGAGGGCTCTGTCATCATAAAGTCATTACCTCCCAAAGTCCTCACTTCCAAATACTATATCATTGGGTATTATGTTTCAACATACAACTTTTGAGAAGACACAAACATTCAGTATATTGTAATAAGTTATTGTGAGAAAGTTTTTGAATGCTGAGTTTATATTATGCTTGTATGATGATAAAAATTCTCCATTATTCAAAGAAAGTGCTGTAAAATAGAAACAGAAGATGTATTTGGTTGTAGGACTATGGATCACATGTTCTTGGTTGTTTTTTTTTCATTTGCTTTTATCACCTTTTTAAATGTTAAGTTATGCTATTTTTGTAACCTAAAAAAATCACAAAAATTTAAAATCCTATTTATTTTTCTGAGTATTTTAATATTGTCCTAGTGTGCATACGTGTGTGTATCCATGTTAATGTGCCCACATTGTTGACATACCATATCACAACTTTCTCTTTTTCTACACTGTACTACCTACTTATTAGTTCCACAAAATTACTTTTAGGCTGCAATGATCAATTATAAGAGAAAATCTCAATCCACTGTGGATTTTCTTTTCTCACAGCCAATACTCACTTTAATTGATTCTGACTAAATCAACTCAATGGATGAACCACAAGACATCATTATGCAACACAATATTCAATAGTATGAATAGATGGTATGTATATATCTCTTTCTTGGGTGGCATATTGCATATTATATTCACTTCTTAAGAGACCCACAAGAAGGCAGGCAAATTCAGCAGATGCAATGTCATTAAGAACCAAACATATATTAAATTATTTCTGATCTCATAATCATTCACAATTCCTCAGGAGGTGAAGAGCATGAAGACTGAGAATGACGTTCAGACATTATTGTAAAACACTTTTGAGAATTAGAAAGTGACAGAATAACTGAAATTTAAATGACTTCTCAGGAACCAGTATGTAACTCCAGGTTTGCCTTAATCCATATCATGCTGCTCAGAGATAGATGGATGTCCTCCTCTACATACTTACTAAGTGCTAATTTGGGATTTAAGGCTTGGTCCTATGACTCCCAAACCCCATTCCATGACTTCATGGAAAAAGGCAAAGCATTTACAACAGTATAAGCCTTTCTCTATAAGCAGGCAGGAGTGTATGTGGGGCATGGGAGAGAAATAAGAAGATGGAAGAAAGTAGAGAAGATAAATGCTTGAATTTTTGTCTGTCCCTAAAGTAAACTGACCCCAAAGAGCTTATTTCTTTTTGCATCGCTCACTTTTTTTTCCTGTATCAAACCTCTTCCCTAGGTTAGACTATAAAACGTGCAAGCTAAACGAAAGGGAAAGAAAGAGTAAGTAAATCTCAGGGATTCTGGGTGATTTATAAACTTTTAGAATCTCTTTATTTAAACCAAACAAATTCCTTAGTAACTGTCTCCATTTTTGAACAATGTGAGGAGGATATTTGTGTTGGCAGGGTTAGTTCCACGGTAAAGTGGATAGGAAGGCACTCAATTTCAAAATGATTTAAAGGAATACTTGCCTCAAGTTATTTGTGACTGGAGTGTTGCAGGATTTATAATCAGAAAGAGAGAAAGTTTGATACCTATTCCTGACCAGATAAGTAAATTGGACATATTCACTTCAACTCTCTGGACATAGAAGAAAATGTCGAAGATACATACTTACCCAGAGACATATTGTAAGATTATGGAAGAACTAGGCTTGGAGCCCAGAGCCATTGATTTCTTGCCAGCCATGCTAATTATGAAATAACCCATGGCAGACTCCAAGTCATTGATTGATGCTTTCTAATTTGCCTACCTACAGTCCAGACCCTGAACTCTTTCCCAAGCCTGATAATCACAGAAACTTCCTTCTTCATGTAATAAACCCTGAGAGCCCTAAAACAACCCCTTGCAGCCCCTGGCCACCAGCACCATGCCCTCCAGGATGCAGCCTCAAAAGAATGAATATAACCTTGAAAGGAAAGAAGAGAGGCTTTTTGCAGGTGTCAAATGCCATAATGTTTGCACATTATCTCATATCTTCATAGTTAAGATTCCATTATTCTCAATTTAAAATTGGGGAAATGGAGGCACAAAGAGGTGAAATGACTTTTCCAATATTTTAATGCTAAAGAGGGCCCAAAACTGGATTTCCATACCATGCTATTTCTCTGTTTCAAACTTTCCTCCATGGAACGCTGAGAAATGGGTTCATTATACTTGAGAGCATTGACTAATCTACACAATTTATAGACCACCATGATCATGGCCGTAGCTCCAGGATAGAGAACCCCATCCTGCACAGTGGCTGCACTGTTATCTTTTTGTCTGTCTGCTCTGAGAGGAAGTGAAGGAACATCCTTCCCTTTCCTCTGGGAGGCTAGATAAAAGAGACAAAACTAGGAGAGAAGCAACTCTGTTGGCTGAAGTCACCTGCCCCCAAGGGCTGAAGGATATCCCATAGCTCCCTTCCAAGTCTGAGTTCTGTTATTCTCTAACTGGAGGTTGACCAGGCTTCTCTGGCCAAGGAATGGGTTGAACGAATGCTAGTGGGGCTCTCCATTCCTCGCTCTTCACAACAGCATGTAATTGGTTCTAGTTCAGGGGGCTCAAGACGTAAGTCTCCCATAAAACAGCATTAGGAAGAAAAAACAAGCTAACCGGGAGGGGGCAAGGGCAGGGCAGTGGAAATCGTGTGAGTGTGTGTGTGTGTGCGTGTGTGTGTGTGTTGTGACAAATGTAATTTCTTGAGTTTCTTTAAAAATAAACACATAAATAAACAAACAAAATCTAGGTGGCCTCGATGAATGCAGAGTGCTCTACTAGGTGGCAGCTTACTCTTCATTGGAGTGTAGAGTTTACCACCGTCCTTCACCAGGAAAGGAGAAAAGAAAAGGACAGATATTTTTATGCAGCATGAAAGAAAGATGAAGACTTTACCTCTTTCATGTTTACATGGATGGACCTGGAACATATTCTTCTTACTAAAGTATCTCAAGAATGGAAGAAAAAGTATCCAATGTACTCAGCCCTACTATGAAACTAATTTATAAATTTCACATGAAAGCTATAACCCAAGTAATAACCTAAGAATAGGGGGAAGAGGGGGAAGGGGGGAAAGGGAGGGGATGGAGAGGGGAGGTAGGGTAGGTAGAGGGATGGGGGTTGGTGGGTTACACCTGCGGTGCATTTCACAAGGGTACATGTGAAGCTTAGTAAATGTAGTATATAAATGTCTTAATACAATAACTAAGAAAATGCCAGGAAGGCTATGTTAACCAGTGTGATGAAAATATGTCAAATGGTATAAAAAACCAGGTGTATGGTGCCCCATGATCGCATTAATGTACACAGCTATGATTTAATAATAAAAAAAAAAAAAAATGAAAAGAAAAGAAAGAAAAGGATAGAGAGCCCAACGGAGCTAGTATTCCTTGAGGAATATGTCAGGTCCTAATGGAGACATTTTAAAAGGCATTCATCTATTTAACTTCAGTTCCCATACCTACTTACTGAGGTAGATATACTTGTTTTAAAGTTATTCATGTTAACATAGAATATTGAGAAATTACTCTATGCCAGCCACTGTTATGTATTCATCGTCTTATTCGATTCCCTTAATTCCAAAAAATTAAGGATTGTTATTAACCTTATTTTACCAATGAGGAAACTGGGTAAGTGACTTCACAATCACATAATTGCAATCTGAACTCCAGGAGTGTGACATCAGACTCTATAAATGACTGTGAATGGCACTACCTGAGTATAAGATTTAAAAACATGAAATGTAAACATCGAGTTGTAACTAGAGCCAAGGTTTCCAACAATATTTTTTCTTTTCTGAGTATAAAGTGAATGTTTCTCATGGAGAAACTTTATATATAAGACACTGACTAAAAGATTGTAATTTGTCATCTATAATCACACGATCCAGAGATAGCGATTAATTTTTTTCTCTTTTGCTTATTTCTGTGTATATGTGCATATGTTTATCATAGTTCTATTCCTTTTGAATATATAACATTTTACTTACTGAGCAAGAATTTTCCCAGGCTGTTAAAATTCTTTGAAAGTATAATATTCCATTAAATGCATGACATTACTTAATTATATGTATATATTAGAATCTGGATTGGTTCCAATGTTTTGCTACTCTTAATTTTGCCATAATATAATACATATCTTGGTTTTAAGGTTAAGCATGCATCTCTACTTTTTTCTGTAGGCAAGTTTTCTGCAAGTGAAATTGTTATATCAAAGAATCTTATCTCACATTGAAGTCAGTACATACTATCAAACTTATGTCTAGAAATATTATGTCAGATTTTTTTTTGTTTTCATAAGTCCCATTAAGATTTTCAGCTTCATTTCCTTCTACACCTGCCTTGGTCTTGAACTTCCAAGCATTCAGAACTGTAAGAAATGAATTTCTGTTGCCTATAAGCCATATAGTCTTTGGTATTTTGTTATAGTAGCAAAAAAAGATTAAGTTCACCTGCAAATAGAGTTGAAACCTCTCCACTTTAATGAACTGGCCCTTGTTATTACTGGCTTCTCTGTATAATTTAACATCATCAAAACTTTTCATTAAAACAAAACAAAACTTCTCATTTTCTTTCATTCATTGAACCTTTAATTCTTTTCTTCCTGTGATGTTTTACTTTTTTCTTTTTGTCCTATTTCCAAGTAACTTCTTTCTCTTTCACTAGAACCTATTTTTTCTCCATGAAAATTCTTCAAATTTTTAAAAATTTCATTTTCCTAAGCCCAAATGAATATGTAGCTGGTTTATTTTAATGTAAACACAAACTTAAACTGGAATAACTCTTTAAATCTGTCAAATAAGCAGAAAATTTGTCCAAGTAGCTAGAAAACGCAGGATATAGAGAGAATGTTCAAAGCAGAGTAGTAGAGAAAGATTGAGTCAGGGATGCACATACTACTCTTAAGAATGACGAAAGTAGCATTTCTCACAGAATTCCAGGGCATTTGACAGGTAGTGCTCCCAATGAAAGAGAAAGCAACAGAGAGTTTGAGAAATATGACATGCTTTGTCCCATTTTACTACATAAAAGGGCAGAGGAAAGGCTCTGAGAAGTTCTGCTATAAAAACATGTTTAGTCCAGTCTTTCTCATATTTATTTGAATATTGAATCTTTGGTGGTAGAAGCTCTAGTGAGCTATGAGAGGAGAAAATTCTGGACTAAGAAGGTGGGTTTGCCAACAGTGAGGCTAGTATAGCAGTTCTCAACCTGTGGGTCATGACCTTAGAAAATACATCCTGCATATCAGATATTTACATTATGATTCATAACAGCAGCAAAATTACAGTTATGAAGTATCAACAAAAATAATTTTATGGTTGGGGGGGCACCACAACATGAGGAACTATATTAAAGGGTCTCGGTATTAGGACGGTTGAGAACCACTGGTTTGTTAGAAAAAGATAATTCACGGCAGATCTTAGAAGCCCTTGGAGGTGGTAGAGGGTCATCTTAGAGGTATTGTTCAGCTTTGGAGACTGATGAAAAATTTTGAATCAGTTCAAGTTATACTAAACAACCTTCCTTGAATGGATTATCTACCTAATGAAAGAAATCATGCTCTTTGTATACACAATACATTAAAAAAAAAAACTTAAAAAATTGGAGAAAGAGAATAGAGATTTTGCTCATAGTATACAAAATTTCAGTTAAAGATTAAGTTTAAAAAATCTTTTGTACAACACAGTGACCACAGTTTAACAATGTACTGTATTCTCGAAAATTACTAAAAGGGCAAATTTCAATTGTTCTTACCAAACCAATATAATAAGTATCCAAAAGGGAGAAAGCTCATTCTTTTGGCTGCAATTTGAGAAAATGGAATATGAGAATCTTATTTGGTTCAATGTCTGTGCATATCTCAATGTTTTTATAGGAAATTGTACTATAATTTCTACTCTCAGAAGTGAGTCGACATGGCCAGAAACTTTTAGTAGCTTCATTGAAGTATACGTGAGGTATATGCATACGTTAATCAGCTCGATTTGCCATTTCACAATTTGTACATATTTCAAACCAATATTTTTTGCATAAGATGCATAGTTTTTATTTTTCAATGAATAGATAAATGTTTAAAAGGGAGTAATCTGATGGAAATTTACTTTTTTAGATAAATAACTTTACATGAGCTGGATGGACATTATAAATAACTTCACAAGGACCTAATGGATTGAGAAGGCTTTAAAAATGATACACCTTCACCCCTAGGTGGAAGTGATGCTTCATTCTTACCTTGGTTTTGTGAGTAGAGAGAAAAACATTCCAAAAAGGAGATAGAAAGACCAAAATTTTGCAACTAATTAATAGAGGAGATGAAGTACAGGAAGGAATCAAATGATACTCATCTTTACCGATTTATTTATTTATCCAGACAATAGTAACTAAACCTTCCACAGTCCCTACATTAAATAATTCTGAATCTTGTAGTTAAGAGAATGTGCAGGTATCCATCTCTCTCTCTACCTCCCTCTCTCCCAGAGATCATGAAAAATTTAAATATAAAGAAAATATAAATGCAAAAAATAATTTTATATTATAGGTGTTTATATAACATACTCAACTCCATGCGCAAAGTAGTAAAGTTCCATTATGGCTATGTCTGTGTATTACTTGTTCAAATATACTGAAATATTTAAATTCTGTAAGGAAACAAGACAAGCCCTTTGATCCAGAGTAACAGCTAATATAATCAGACCTCCCATAACTCCTACCCTGATGTTGATTCAAAAGTCTGTTTCTAAATCACTCAGCCTATTATTTGTTATTTCATTGTACTATTCCTTTTTTATCCATATAATAATGATAACAACTAACTCATCAACACCTGGTGAGAAAAGCATTCAACCACCAGCAAAAATCTATTGTGAAAGGTAACCAGTTTCTCTAAGCTAAAATGATACTATAAAAAAGAATGCGGGGGGGGGGGGGAAAGAAAGAAAGAAAAGAATGCTGAATCCGAAGGGAAAAAACTCGCTCTCTTTGCTGTAATTTTAGAAAATGGGATATAACAACCTCTTTTGGTTTGGTGTCTGTGCATGTCTCAATATTTTTATAGAAAATGGTAATATAATTTCTAGTCTCAGAAGTGAGCTGACATAGCCAGCAATTTTTAGTGGCCTCTTAAGAGAAGGTCAGGCTGATAGGAATTGTAGCTTTGAAGTTATGTGTGTACTCACCAGCATTATTCATTGAAAGAAAAGCCAGAATGTTATCTTGGAATTGGAATGAGCCAGAAAAGGACTAAACACTCTTGGAAGATTTTGCTCTCCCTGGATAAATAACAAATCAAATTGTCAAGTGTGCACTTGAGCTGCCTAGTTGAAGAAAGCGCTTAAGGCGGCTGGGAAGACAATGATATAAGAACAAAATTAAGTACAGGGGTCACATTGTTATGGGTGTGATACCCCGCTCTAGTACTGATGAACTCTGTGCTGGGGGCAAGTTGTTTGACTTCTTTGAATCATGATTTCTATTTTAGAGAAATGGAGGAAAAATTATGAAGCATCTTGTCTAATTCCTATGAAGTTTTCAAAAGGTGGAAATCAGTGTGCATCATAGAAAAGGGGCCCCATAACTATTAGTTATGAGGTCTATTAAGTAAGTTCCTGACCTTGCCACTGGGTGCTGACATTGACAGCACTGTACAAAGAACTGTTAAGCATGTCTTAGGTATATCAGTTTCACAGTTGTGTTTATGTCAACCTGTGTCAGGGTCCTGCCTGTGGCTTTCATTATTTTTTTTTTCTTTTCTATCCTTTTTATTTGGGGAAAAATTCACATTTTTTTCTTTTTATTAAATCATGGCTGTGTACAATAATGCATTTATGGGGTACAATGTATTATTATTGATGCATGTTTTTTGTGCCATCACAAGAATGTCAGAGATTGAATTAGGGCAATGAACAAACATAAAATTTCTTGTTAAACATCACAAGAGTAAAAGCAAAATCAGGGACATGTTTGTCCAAATTTATGGGGATAATGTCTAGAAGAACACAGCAGTGTACGATATACGAAATGTTTTTCTGAAGGAAGAGAATGTGTCACTAATGATGAGAGGTCAGGGCAGCCAATAACAAGCAAAACTGGCAAAAACACTCAAAAACTTTGCTGAATTGTGTGTCAAAGTCATCAGACAATTGTGAGAAGCAAAAAAGACCAAGTCAATATTGGTAGAAAAACAGGAAAACCTTAACGGAAAATTTTTCCACGAGAAAGGTATGACAATGCACCAGCTCACCCAGTACTGTCAGTGAGGAAGTTTACAGCCAGTAGACAAAATAATTATATTATAATACCCCCCCTACTCACCTGATCTGGCCCCCAATGACCTTTTTCTTTACACATAAATGAAGTATTAAAAAGAAGACATTTTGATGACATTCAAGGTGTTAAAAGTAATACAATAGTTCTGATGGCCATTCCAGAAAAATTGCTTTGAAGGGTGGACTAGGCACTGGTCTTGGTGCATAGTTTCCTAAGATAAGTACTTGGAAGGTGACTGTAGTGATACTCAGCAATGAGACATGTAGCAGTTTTTCTAGGATGAGTTTCTGAACTTAATTGTCAGGCCTCTTATCTTTCCTTCTACAGCATGAGTGTTGGACTAGACAGTCAAATTGCATTCAAGTTCTTTGAGAGCAGAGGTGTATTCCCTATTCTCAAAAAGTTGTAATCTACTTTAAAAAATAAACAAAAAGAAAAACAGATTAGGCAGTTTGTTATGTGGCCCACTCAAAAGCATGAGTTTCATAGCTGGCAATCACCCTTTATCTAGGTATTAAAGTTTGGTGAGAGTCAAGTAGGCATGGAACATCTAGAGGAAGACTTTCAGGTAGGAGAAGGGTTTCAGCAAATATAAAGTCATAAAAACATATTTTGGAATGTTGGATGAGAGAAAACTTGTTTTGGTAAATCAATATTTGACTATATAGTATTTTTGTCTTCTGCAAGAAAAACAGAAACTTTTCCATCTTAAGAATAATTTAAAGGAAAGATCAGTAATAAAAAAGGAAAAGAGGAACACCTCTACTAAAAACGAAATGAAGGGTGTAACCAAACAAATAACAAAAGGAAAAGTGCATATAACTAAAACCTATTTTTCTTGTTACATTGAGCATTAATTACTCACTAAAATAAAAAAAATAAAATGCTAAACCCTATCTAGGAAATAAATACACACTAAAAATAAAAATTATAGTTAATGTTCCAAATTCATAATTATCTCAGAAGAAGGAGGAGGAGAAAGAGAAAAAAGAAGGGGCAAGAGAAGGGGAGGGAAGAAAGGGAGATGTTTTGGTCCAAGTATGGGATGACAGCCATCCACACTCATTGCTGCTTGGCACAAATTGGCACAATCTTCTTGAAAATCAGTTTGATACTACATATCATCATTTATAAACATTTCCATGTAACATATCCCAGTAATTCCTTTATCTTAATAGTCATGGGTAGGCACAACTGTTCATGAAAGCTTTTAGATAATAATGAATCATCAGAACCAATCTAAATACCTTAGCATGAATGACTGATTAAATAGTCTAAGTCACATCTATTCATGGAATAATATGAAGTCACTAAATATCATGCTATATATGCATAGTAATGCTACATTGTGGGATGTAAAATAATATTCCAATGTAAGTCCTTTAAAACGTGTATATAAATAACACAAACAGGGGCACATTTTTTTTGACAGTGGTCATTACTGAGTGATAGTTTATACTTTTAATTTGTTCATTTCTGAATTTCTGCCATCAACAATACTCATTATTTAATAGGATGTTAAAAAAATTAAAAATGGAAACACAGAAGCAAAAGATAACATATTTTTCAAAGTCAATGGGAATTTGCTCTTCAGGATATGCAAAGGGGATAAAAATATGGAGGAAAATGTAGTGATGCCTATGGTCAGATGTAGGAGGCAAAATTCTTAAAAGTAAGTGGATCAGGGACACTTAAATTCAGCCTTTTCATAGGTTATTCAATTCAATAGTAATTACTATGTATCTGGACAATTATAATGATTTAGACTACAGTATTATAATAAGTTGTAACTATTAATGGCTGTTCTACAAAGTCATCACAAGGGCAGAATTTGCCTAGGAGAAATTTGCTTTTTTCAATGTAAATCACCCTGAGAAGAGGTATCAATGATGGACATAAAATGGTGACTAAGAGTGACCTTGCATATAAATGGAGTATTTTCAGTCCTGTTCCAGGCAGATAAGTCATTTCATAATATGGAAAAGTCGTAGTCCATAGTGCCTAAGAATAGCCACATCTTGCAGTAGTTGTAAATGACTTTCCCTTGTTTAATTTCCCGTATGTTATCATTGAACCTTTAATAATGTCCAACTATGGCTTTGTGTTAGCTGTTCCATGAGGCATTAAGAAATGATCTAAGTATACTATCAGGATTACAGAAGTTATCTGAGGCAAGTAAGATAGTGTCCATTAGATGGAAAGAAAGACGGCTGATGAAATGCCAAATTTCCAGTAAAATAGGAAACTAGGACAACCAGGACAACCAGGACAGATGTGAGAACCATGTAAGCATCTCCAGTGTTCTGAAATAAGCTTTGATCCCTTAAACTGAAGATTTGCATTTAATTAAGGTAAACTACAAATGATGAATTTAAAATAATAGTAAATTGGATATCCAAGTCTTCATGATGTCAGTGATCCCAGGAGAACTCAGACGGAGCCCCAGGTTTCATGACACTACCATGTCCCAGAACATACACCAACTAACTCTAAACCAAGAAATAGCATTTGTTCCTGTTGCATACTTAACATAGACAGGACTTAATACAACACGGAGGTTTCTTCAAGCCTCACCACGACATAAATACAAATGCAGTCCCATTAATAGTGATAGGTGAAAGCATGCCAGCCCATTCCTTGCCTGCATTATGGGAGACCTCCAGCACCTTTTGTAAGCCTGCCACCATCATTTCTAAAGTTCATCAGGAGCGTCATCACATCTATTAACCTTCGTGCCATGTTTTTACACTATTGAAGAGTCCAGTGATGATACAGCCTTGATTTCTGACACTTCTGCTAGTATCTCTTTCTCATGACACTGAGGTTATTAATTCATTCAACAAATATTTGTTAAATACCTCTCATATGACACCTTCTGTTCAAGTCACTGTATAAAACGGAATGTGAGTACAACAGAAATATGCTTGCTCTCATAGAGCACACATGGCAGTGGGCAGAAAATAAATAGGTAGGCAAAGAGATACATAATATGCTAAGGTGTGACTAATGCAATAAAGAAAAAGGATGCATCGTAATGAAAGCAAAGGGATGAAGGTAAGGGCAAATCTGTTAAATAAGGGAGTGGAGGAAGACTTTTTTTTTTTTAAATTAAGTCATAAACACCATAATCATGTATACATTAATGCATTTATGGGGTACATTGTTCTGATTTTATATACAATTTGAAATGCTTACATCGAACTAGTTAATACATCCTTCGCCTCATTTACTTAATTATTGTGTTAAGACATTTATGCAGAAACTTGAAATGAAGGAGTAAGCCAGGTGCCTATCTGTACAAAGATCATTCAAACAATGTATCAGTGAGGGCACGTGGAGATTCATGGGCCTTTGTGGCCAGTGGTATTGTTGACCCTGGGGAAGAGGCCATGACAAGGAGATAATTACTAACGCATTCAAAATTCTATCATCCGATGTAAAATATTTAAATCATCTCTAAATTGAAGCAACTTTTATTTTATGCCAAAGGAAATAATTCCAGTTCTCATACTCTAAATTGAGATTTATCATGCTAGGCATTGAAAAAGCATTGCTTTATTTCAGAATCTCACAATCCAGTCCCCAGGGAAACAACTCCCACCCTTGACTTCTGCCTGTAGAATCACTGTCTTGAGGGCTAAAGCATGAGCTCAGGGGTGAGGCTGAGAGCTGGGCAGAATGCTATCTTGTTCTTCCTGCCCCTCCTTTTGAATTATCTGGCACACACCTACACCCCTAAACCTCTTCCTTGCTATGCAAAGTGACTCACACAACTCTTACTTTGCTCAAAACTTTATTTTATCCCCAGCACTCAGCACAGTGTGGGAGTCCATGGCAAATGCTAAAAACCAAATTGGGAGAAACAAATCAATCCAAACCCTTCAATGTCACAGCCATGTCTGGCTATGTCTGCATTCCAGCCCTGGGCAGAGATCATGCTTCCCCAGAAATTCTGAAGAAACATCTGTGGATAAAAAAAAGTTAATAGGGGGCTGAAGTGCTGCTGTTTTTGTAAAATATTTATCAAGTTCTGATGGAAGAGCCTGGCCTTCAAAACCAAACAGATTTGGACTTAAACCCTTCATTTTCCTGTATGTCTGTCCTTAGACAAATTTATTCACTCATCCATTTATTCACTTGCTAGGCATTTATTAAACACATAATATCTTTTGAGCCCTGGGCAGGAACAAAGTTTGTGATAATGAATCAAGCAGCTAAAAAAATCTTTTGAGGAAACTCATTTTTTCCAATGGGTAAGATAATAAATGCAAGTAGTTATTTCGCTTATTTAGTCTTTCTAATCTCAGCTTTATTCAATCCAAAAATCAAGGACAATATTTCCTTAACTAGATTATTATAAGGATTAAATAGCTAAAATGCATAAAACACCTGGTAGAATGTCTAACTCATAATAGAATCTTGTCAGTGTTGAAAAGCAACATAAAGCAGAAAAAAAAAAAAAAAAAAAAAAAGAGTGTTAGGCAATGTGGTGGGTCTCAAACTCTAATGTACATTAGGGTCCCCTGGAGAGATTGTTAAACAGATGGCTGGGCTTCACCCCCAGAGGATCAGTTTCAGTAGGTCTGGGGTGGTGCTCAAGGATTTGTAGTTTCTGATGCTCATGCTGTTTGTTGGTCCAGGAACCACATTTGAGAACCACTGGCCTACAGAATCAGAAATACTGGCAATTTTATTCTAAAGCCATCCTTTATAATATGGTCATCAGCAAGTAACTTAGTTGATTTTAGGTTCTGATCACTCATTCCAAACTGAGGATAAGGATCCTTAATACTTTCACAGGACTGCTTTGAGAAGACTCACTAGTACAGGTTTTGTATATGTTAGAGATGCAATATAAATGAACTCTTTCATTTTAGTATGTCTAATTCTCTGAGCTCTGAATTACTACCTAATCTCCCAGTACTTTCTCAATATTATGAATGTCATTTCATAAAATCATCTTTTCTGCTTGACAGAAAGCTCCTCAAAAGAAAGGATATGGTTTTCTACACTGGTTGCCTACCATAGTGCCTGGAACGTGGTAGATACTCCCACAATGAATGTGTGCTATCTTTTTTATAACTAGGTCCTCCTAAAGATACACTATGCCTTCATGCATTCATTGTCTTTCCTATTTGCTTGTTTTTCAAAGATGGATATTCCAATAAACAGGAATTTGGAGTAATTTTGCCCTCTTTCAAGCATAACTCACATACCAATGAGTAATCAGACAAGCCCTATTTCTCACATGTGAGCAGTTGTATGAAAACAATTATACAAACTTTCTCAGATGTGATAATGACCTTTCTCCATGTGGACCTCCTTGGACCAGTGCTCACGGAAATGCTGATTGCATTTTTCCACACCCCTGATCCTGATTTCACCCTGCTCACTACATCTTGATAGCCCATGCTCTGTCGCCCAATACTGTTGTGGCACTCAGGGCCCCCTCCATAAATGTGTATCCAGCGCAGTCAGAGAGGGCTCCAGACTTAGAAAGGCTCTCTGCTTGGTTTAATCTTCTGTGGTTACCTTCTCTGAATCCTTAAGTTTTGGATGAAAGACCTAAATTTGTGTTTGTTACTGGGCTTCACATATTTTGTACCTAGTCCCGTTGGCACTAAAGCTGAGATTCCGGAAAGATATGGATGCTGTATCAGCAATCCAAAAAATGCCACTTCTTTTTATCTTTTGCCAACTCTAGATTTCTCAAAAAGTCTTATCACCTTGGGAAAGCACTTCAGTTCACTGAGTCTGAACAGCCACATCTATAAAACCTCATCTTACACGGATGCTCTCTTATGTATTTCTAGTTCTAAAATACTATAGATTTGTTCATTCTAAATGCAGAGAACTTTACAACTTAAAAAAAGGAACTCCTACTTTAGGGAGCCACATTTTCTAAATCTATCTAAATCTATTGAATCTATTTAAGAAGAAAACAGATGGTGAATGTATCCTAAGATACCATTATTTCTGAATTCATGTAACTCTATACCTTGCATTTTCATGTAATTTCCTAGGGATAGTCAATCCAAAAAGCCTCCTATACCTTAGCCTGAAAAATGACACATCAACACCATGCTGGGCCTCCTCATTACCAGGAATTCAGGGCCCATTAAACTGTGAGGATGCATATGCACACCTAATTATGTTTATGCCTACTTATAAATCAGCAAAATGAAAGCATATGCATGCTGAAAATTACCCGTCATTAACTTTCCTAATTGCACCCAAATAAAGAGGGAAATAATTCACTTCAGAATGTTTTCATCCTTTGGGCAAAGCTTACACTCATCTTGTTTAGGTTTTGAAAAAGTGCCTTGCTTGCTCATAAATGAAAATTAATTCTTTGGATGCCAAAAAACACAACATAGTTCTTCCCCGGGTGTCGAGCCAGAGAAAATGGAAAGATTCAGAGGGCTAAAGCGGGCATCTAAGAACCAAACAGTGTAGAGAAAAAATACTAGGAAAATGAAAACAATTCCGTCATTCTGAGGAAGTGGGCAATGTATTTTTTTAATTTAATTTTTTTATTATTAAATCATTGCTGTGTACATTAATGCGATCATGGGGCATCATACACTGGTTTTATAGACCGTTTGACACATTTTCATCACACTGGTTAACATAGCCTTCCTGGCATTTTCTTAGTTATTGTGTTAAGACATTTATATTCTACGTTTACTAAGTTTCACATGTACCCTTGTAAGAAGTGCGCAATGTAAATGGTGACAGCCCAGCCACGGAGACAATAGGAGGCAACAACCAGGGACAGAGCCTCAGGGAAAAGCA
>CAUYPK010007063.1:0-15308 GCA_963574355.1 Loris lydekkerianus | reverse complement strand
TAACCACACACACACACACAAAAGGCCCTACTAACTGCAAAAAAAAAAAAGAAAAGAAAAGAAAAGACCTCCTAACTTCAAAAACAAAAAAAAAAATCCTAACTTGTTCTTACCTCGGTCCTTAGGCAGCAGCCGGCTCTGCACAGGCAACCTGGTGACTTCTCTGATCACATCAGAGACTGAGATTCTCCTCCTGACCAAAGCCTGTCGCGTCCCTGTAGGTCTGTATGGCATGACTTGCCCCCTCCTCTTGGGAATGGTAAATGATAGAAATCTTTCAATGGCATCGGCCTGTCACCTCCGTAAGTTAAAAGGTACTGAAGTAGTCTCAGAGTTGCTTTCAAAGCCAGATAACCCGCCATCGCCTGTTTCTTAAAGATCCATGCTTTCCCCGGTCTTTGAGTGCTAGGGGGGCATGATTAGGTGATATTACATTTCAACCTCAGGACCTTGGCACTGGTTACCTTTCCCATTTTTCTCTCATGTCCATAAGGTCCACTTCCTCACTTGATGAAAGTCTCCCAAATGTCACCTCCTTGGAGATGTCTTCCCTGAGCACCCGGTCAGATGTAAAAATAAAAGCTGTCAGAACACCAAAAATAGTTCACACCTTGTGAGAGATGTGACTCTCGCATCATGGAGGGCTACAATTCCTATTTCTCGGGTTATAGATTAACTCGCTTTATTTTTCTTGTTCTGCACAATCACTAAAGAAAATTAAATGATGTCAGGGACCAAAACTTCCTGCCTTCTTAATTAATGACACTTGTAATAGATTAACTTTCCCTTTGTTGTCCTGCTTTGCTTAGAGCAGATGACAGAAAACTCATGACTGGTACACCCTCTGCACAAAATGTTAAATGATCCCTTCCTGAAGGAAACACCACTTCTAACGGATAAAATTGCTGTAACCATATGCCAACCTTGTTTAAATAATGTTATAATCCTGCTAAAAACTCCTCTGTCTCTGCCTATAACTGAGACCTTAACTTTCTTACTTTGGAACACAGATTTTATTCATTTGGGCTTGAATAAAGTCCTTATATCAGAGTCTGATCCTTTTGATTATTTTAGGCTGACACATATATAGCACCCTCATCCTTATCTAGTCATGCTGTCTGCTTTCTGCTTTTCTTCCCAGTATTTATATGACATGTCTTTAAAAAAAAAAAGTATGATTTTCTTGCTCCATTATATGGGTTTTCTAGGGCTGCTCTAAAAGAAAATACAAGCAACAGACATTTACTTTCTGGAGGCTAGAAGCCCAAGTTCAAGGTGCTGGCAGGTGAATTTCTTCTCTCCTTGGCTTGCGGATGGCTGTGTTCTCACTGATTCTTCACACGGTCACCCCTTGATCTATGTGTTGTCTGTGTCCTAATCTCTTTTGTAAAGACACCAGTCATTCTGAATTAGAGGTTACCCATGTGACGTCATTTTAATTATCTCCTTCAAGGCCCTATCTGGAAACACAGTCACATGTAGTGAGGCTATACAGTACATGCTCCAGAACACTAGTTTCTAAGCTCAGGAGTCTTCTATATTCCTAGCGTTAGGACTAAGCATGCACTACCTCAAAATATGACTAGATGAGCCCAGAATAGGATACCCACAAAAAATACTTTTTTGGCTTAGTTTGAGCTGATTTTCTGAGACACTGCAGACAACCGGAGTAGCTCTGAAAAACGTCCTTTGGTAAAAGTAATTTTCATCCAGAATGGAAATCTACATCAGTAAAAGTATCTATATCATAAAGAGGGCTGCTCTAAGATAATTTTATTACCTGATGACTTTTGATCTGCATAGTAAGACCATCTTGGTTCACCACACATTTCCTTCCTTTACCCTCTGTAACTTGTCTGCACCACTCCCCAGAACCCCCAAGTCCTGTTCCTCTCTGTAGCTCAAAATGCTGCGTAAGCTTAAGTCATCTGGCCCTTCCTCAGGTTTCTTAGTTTTGTGGGACTCCTGTGCGTACACATCTAATTAAACACAGTTTTTCTCCTTTCAGTTTGTTTTATGTCTGTTTACTTGTAGCTCAGCCCAAGAACCTAGAAACCATTTTTTTAGGTTTCTAGTGGAGAGAAGCCATTTTTTCTCCCCTACATTAGCAAACCCATTTCTGGTCTTCTCTTGTGATGTCCCTATCAGCAAAACATGAACTGTTCTAAGCTCTAAACAGCTTAATATTTAAAATCTGATGGCTTTTCAATGAACTTTTATAATTAAACCATTTTTTAAAAACATTATAGTTTTAATGGGCAGAAAATATCAAACCACAGAGTCATTTGTTGGCAGTGAGACTTATAAATTTATAGAAACTTAATTAAAATTACAACCTTAATTAAAATTTTATATTACTTTTACTTTCGGCCAGTAAAAACTAAAACATTTGGCTTATGGCCTGTACTTATGAAAACAAGTCTCTCTTTAGACGAAATAAGTATAAACCAACATTAATATTATTTTTTTCTTAACTAGGTAGCATTATAACAAAGATACTCCAAAATATCAACATAAAATTTTGAGATTTATGTTTACCTTTTCCTTGTCAACTAATAAGAAATAAAACCAATACCATGGAGAGCAAGCAAAAGAAAAAGTGTTCTAACTGGGGTCTCAAGAGTTGCGATTTAGGAAGCACAAATCTAGTAAGCAACTAAATCGTGTTCTGTCCAGGTAAGGTCAGTCAGGGGCTTATAGGGCCACTGTAAGTTTGCACACCTGAAGGATTTTAGCACAGTCTGTGGTTGGTGATGGCTGGTGTAAGCTTAGGATGCCTCTGGTTAATAATCAATTCAGTTTAGGTAGCTGTCTCTCCAGAGGCTAGGGATCAGGATTAGTGAAAACAGTTCAAACCAAATGCAGCTGGTTTTACGATTTGGCCCAGTTCAACAGGTCAGACTCCTTCTGGGTGTGTACATAACTGGGGGCCAACTCCTAACACCGTCCCAGCTCCTCTTTAGATACCTCTGGCATAATCTTCTCCATTCTGGGTTTTCTTTTCACATCCCCATCAATAGATTCCACTGGACGTTGAGAAAGGTATATTTTCAGACATATGATTTTATGATCTCTTTCTTTCAAATCACATCTACACTAACAAGACAAATTAGCTTTGATAAATGAGGACATAATTTATATTCAGAGAAAAACTTTACTCACAATTCTACAGTTAAAAAAATGTTTAGAAAAATGAAAGGCTTATGTGATCTGTAAATGAGGACCTGATAAACACCTCTGGAAAGGCAGAATAAGAAGCTCTGAAAATAAAAGTTATGAGCAAAAAACCATAAAATCAACCATTTTAGAGTTCTTCAAATTAACAAGGCTTGCCAAAATACAGGGAGAGTTTATGAAGAACTTTTATAGCTGTACAACATAAAGAGAAATAATCCATTTTTAAAATGGGCAAAAGAGTTGGATAATCATTCTGCAAAGAAGGTATAGAAATGATCAATACGTACATGAAAAATGTGAATATGAGATAATGGAAAAATTATTAACTCACGTTTTTTCAGTAAAGGCTAAAAATTCAAGCTCTTTCTCTTTCAGAAAGTCATGTTATACCTTCATTAACAGTCTATTAAAGGCTCCAAGTAGAAATTGAGGAAAACATCGGAATTCAGAGCTAAAGCAGGGCATCACCTTGCCCCGGGGCAGTGTGGTGCTTTCCTGGTGATGCGGTACCTTCAGTATGAAGAGAAAAAATATCTATTTTTCTTTTAAGCAGAGCAGAGAAAATTATTTTTCATGATCACTTGCTTTCTCTTTTTGCCTTGCTAGGCAGCTATTGTTCTCACGTAGGGCTCATCTGCCTCCCTCTAATGGAATATGGTAATCTGTTCTGTCTCCAGAGGGACTCCAGATGGCTTGGCCACCTTTCTCTGTGGCATGGCTTGATTTGAGACTGCTGTTTTTCATAAAAGAGAAGCAGAGCTGTGAGTCTAACCAGAATTAAGTTGCAAAGACTCAGAAGCTGCCACAGATGGGGCTCATTAGCAATATTCTAAAAGGGCCAAAAGAAGCCAAGAGTGGAACGCTCTCTCTCTTGCTTTCTCTCATTATTTGTATGATAGTCTCCTTTTGTTTTACATCAGATTTGCCATTGTTCCCTTTAAAATTAGGAAAGCCATTTAAGAGTGAAGATCCTTATAACGCCTTTTAGAAATAAAAAAAAAAAATGACCTTATTTCCGCCCTCAGGTTTGAAACCTCAGTCTCAAACTGACCTGGAAGGTGGGCAATCCTGATTACATTATTGTCACCATGACCGAACTGTTAAGCAAATAAAACTGCTTTCTATTCTCAGCAAACATATAGATCATCAAGTAATATGTTTTGAGCTCTAGCTTTCTTCTCATTTTCTTATGTCTTCCCACTTCAATGTTTTCTTTGCATCAATCTTCTAATTTATATTACACTTTTTATCATATGTTTCTAACCATGCTGCTTTAAATTTTCTAAAAACAGTCTATAAATAAAAGTTAATTCATATTCTCATCTTCATTATTATACACAAATAACAATAAAGTTCTCTATTTTTCCCTTTTAGCATCCTTCATGGCTTAGCCAATAGTTTTTTGAGCCTCCACTGTGTCCACCCTGTGGAAGGTGCTACGGATAGACAAAATGATGATATCACATTTAACCTCAAACCTGGAGCAGTTTGAACAATACGTAAATAACGGTAGTAGGGATTTTAACCCATTTATTAAAATAATCCATGAATCCATTATGAATCACTAAGTAAGAAAACCCTTCTTTTCAGAAGAATTCAACTAATAAATGTAAAAAGAAGGAAAATAAAAAAGTACTGTTTGTCAAGCACCATCGGAATGACTGTTTTAGGCAGAGATCTTTGATCTCTAAGGCTGACCTTAGAGGATGAAAGTATAATGAGAAACAGAATGTTTTATAGCCCTCAATTGTCTCTCTACATGCTATCTATTAATTACAAAGAAAAATAAACAGTAACTTTACAGTGGAGAAATGTGTACAATACTTAACCAAGTGATCAAATTGATAACAAGTGCCTCCTGATATGATGTAGTGAAAAGACTACAACACTACTTTTAAGGTGTTCTTAACCCCAAAATCCATAATATGAACTTCATCATGAGGAAGATAATCTTCCATGTCATTAAAGACAAAATAACCGAAGAGCTTTTCAAAAATAGAGAATAAGGATGTATGACATCTAAATGCAAAGTGTGATGCTGGGTTAGAGCCAGAGCCAGAAAAAGGACATCAGTGAAACAGGTGGTGAAATTTGAAATAAAGTCCATAAAATAGTTATAGTCCTACTATTGTAACAATAATAATTTATTGATTTTGAAAATTATGGTGGTGTACTATTCAGGCTATCTGGGTAAAAATATATGAGAAATCATTGTACAATGTTGCACTTTTTGTGAGTCTGAATTTGATACATTTTGAAAGTAATTCCCTTTTTATTGATAATCCTCTTTGAAAGTTATTTGACTTATATGAATATACCATTTTCTTCAATAGAGGAAATTTTTTTTTATTTTTAATTCAAAAATGCAAATTATAATGATTTCAATTTTTTTCTAAATTGCCTTCATGATTAACAAAAAAAAAAAAAAAAAAAAAAAAGGAGAGCCAGGTGTGACTGACACCTGTAAGCCCATCACTTTGGGAAGCCAAGGCAGGAGGACCACTTGAACCCAGGAGTTTGAGACTAGCCTGGGCAACACAGCAGGCCCTTGCTTCTACAAAAAAAAAAAAAAAAAAAAATTGTTTTAAAAATTAGCTAGGGTTGGTGGTGGGTGACTATAGTTCCAGCTACTAGGGATGCTGAGGTGGGAGGATCATTTGAGTCCAGGAATTTGAGGTTACAGTGAACTATGACTGGGCCACTGAACTCTAGCACTCCAGCCTAAGGCCTTGTCAGAAAGGAAAGGGGAGGGGAGGTGAGGGGAGGGGAGGGGAGGGGAGGAGAAAGGAGAGGAAGAAAAGAAGGTTTGTCATTGTTATACTTAATGTGCAGCTCCCCGGGCCAGAAAAGAATCTTGTAAATAAAATACAGAATATATTCCATTTCCTTACGCTTTTTTTTTTTTTTCTTTCTCCCAGTTTCTGGCCGGGGCTGGGTCTGAACCTGCCACCTCCGACATATGGGGCTGGCACCCAACTCCTTTGAGCCACAGGCACCGCCCTTCCTTATGCATTTTAATACAGAAGACATAAACTTTAAGTGACCATTAAAGGCAGCATCAAAAAGAAAAGATGTCACCAAAAAAGTATCATTTAGCCTGGAGCAGAAAGTAGCACTGTGAGCTTGTTTCGGCTACTTATTTTGGTGATGGGGGTGAGTGCATTTATTTAATCTCTCAGCAAATTCCTGGGCACTGAGGCCTGAGAGAGAACCGGGACCAACAAGACTTGAACACTGTTCTCAAGAAGCTCTCGGGTGTGTATGTGTGTGTGCTGGGAGCGGTGACGGGTAGATGCTCTGGGGATGGACCTCAATAACCAGGGGACGCTGGCACACACAGGACCACGGGAGGACAGAGATGGAGCCACTGACCTGATGGCTTCCAGGTGGAAAGGACACCCAAGCAGAGGACGGGAAGGTCAACATTACTGAACATAGGTATTTCCTTGAATCCTCTCAGTACGATTCTCTTCATCACAAGTAGCTGCCTTCTGGAATCTCGTTTCAATTAACTGGTGGTGGAGTAAGTAGGCGAGATCTTCAGCAGCTGTGGAAAGGGAAACACCATGTACAAAGAAAATGGTGGTTGAGAAAGAGCAGGAAGACTTGAAGAAGCTATAGAAGGTGCCGTTTGGGCGGTGCAAATTGCTAAGAGAGAGGGGAAGGAATTGAGGCCACAGGGTCAACAAATAGCAGAATAAGACCTGTGGGGTGCAGTGGCTCATGCCTGTAATCCTAACACTCTGAGAGGCTGAGGAGGGTGGATCACCTACCTCAGGAGTTCGAGATCAGCTTGAGCAAGAGTAAGACTCTGTCTCTCCTAAAAATAGAAAAACTAGCCAGGCATGGTGGGCATCTGTTGTCCCAGTTACTGGGGAGGCTGAGGCAGGAGGATTGCTTGAACCCTGAAGTTACTGGGTGCTAGGCTGACACCACGGCACTCTAACCTAAGCAACAGAGTGAGACTCTGCCTCAAAAAAAGAAAAATCCCAGTACATTAAGTACCTATGGCCTATGCTGGGACATTTGGACATTATTTTGAGCATCCAGGGGCCTGACTTTACAGAGAATTTTTTATTTTAGTGTATGAATCTTTAGTGGTTTTCAGTTTTGCTTTTGGACCTTCTGTCATAGCAACTTCCTTCTCACTGTGCTGGTCCACAGATAAAGAAGGTTATCTCAACTTGCTGAATCCTGTGAAGAACTCCAACGATTAGATATATTCCCTGGTGGAGACCAAAGCAGATTGACTTATGAAAGATTCTTCTGCTTGTAACACTAGTTCTCAAAGACTCTATCCCCAGGTCTTTCCCCTTGTGTTAGGAATCGACTCCTGCCTCTGTGTCTAGGAATTTGTGGCAAGTCAATATACTCTATATCCTTACAAAAATAATGGTTGAATGAATAACGCTTTAAAAAGCATAATTTCTTGTGGAATGGTGTAATTGCAACCGGTTGCCATATTTTGAGGTTTCCAGAACAGAGAAGCTAGGGACCAATTTTGGGTGGCCAAGCTGAAAAGACAACACCACTCACAGCTTGATGCAAGGGGATTTTCCATTCTGCCTCTTTTTCACCCATTGCCAGAAGCACTTCATAAAATTACTCACCAGAGATGGGAGTGCTTTTCAATTTTTATCTCAAGAGTGCACTCTACTTTGCCAGAAGAAAAAATAAGTTTACATTTTACCAGTTTTGTAAGGTTTTTTTTTTTTTTTTTTGTATTAGTCAGGCTATGGTAACTGCTATTTAAAAAAAAAGGTCTTGCCAACTTTTTATAACATAATTAAAGTTTATTTACCATTCATAACATAATTTCGTGTAGGAAAGAGGAGAGGCAGGCCTTTGATCCACATTCATTCAGGGATCCAGGCCTCTTCCAAGGAATAGCCCTGACATCATCTAGGGCATTGGAGTCCACCATTTTGTCCAAAATGAAAGAGGTACACATCATTTCTGCTCCTAATCACACATAATTACATAATTATCCAGGCCCCCCTCCAACTGTAAAGGATGCTGGTAAATCCAATCCAACTGTGTTCCCAAGAAGAAGAGACGTCTTCTCTTCCCCACATTCCATGTGAAGACTTGAATTAACTGATCCCACATTTTTGTTTATTTCCGTATTGTTTCCATGACAGTTTTTGGAGTACCCTTCCCTCCTTAGGATTGGTTATAGGCTATCATGGATATTGAGCAGGTGGTGTCGTGACTTTCACATTCATATCACAAACATTTTAATGTACTCACTGCCTTTGTTCAGGGCTATAACAAAGAGCCATACACTGGGTGGTTTATACAAAACAGACATTTATTTCTGGAGGCTGGCAGTTTGTGATCAGGGTGCCGGCGCAGCTGGAGTCTGGTGAAAGACCCTCTGCTTCCAAGCTGCAGACTGCTGTCCTCTCATTGTATCCGTCAAAGGCAAAAGCAGGGCTAGAGAGGTCTCGGGGTCTCTTCCATTAGTGGAGGGCACTAATCCCATCAATGACAGTTCCATCCTCACAACCTAAATTACTCCCCCAAAGACCCCACCCACCTCCTAATGCCATTGTATCGGGAGTGAGGATTTCAGCATATAAATTTGATAGGAGGCACAATATTCAGTCCATTACACTTCTTTTCTCAAAAATGATGATGCATACTAATTTTATATGGCAGATAAGAAAATGAGTGGTGTTTCTGAAACCTGTTTGAATATACCTCCTATGTCTTGTCTATTTCTTAACAGAGAATTTATTTTATTGGAGCATTTGAATTATATGCCACTTTATAGGACAATTATGTGTCTCCAGAAACTCTTGTAATATCTAAGCCATAAATATAGCTATAAACTTTATAATGGCCAATGTGAATAGTTAAGTATTATTTTATTACATGTGGATCCTAATTACTTGTTATCATAACCACTGTCATAAAATATTTGGGAAGGCTATGGAGAATGGAGGTAAGAACCATTGCATTGGCAGAGGAGTTACTGAACAAAAGAAAGAATTCTCTTTCTACTACCTGTGAAATTGTCACAAAAACTAACAACTATAAAAAGACCACGTATACAGATTTTATATATATACACACACATTTTATTTTTTCTTTTGCAGTTTCTAGCCAGGGCTGGGTTTGAATCCACCACCTCTGGCATATGGGGCCCGCGCCCTACCCCTTTGAGCCACAGGCACCACCCTACAGATTATACTTTTTTGTGAAAAAACATTGGACTTGAGCTTCACCTCAAGGTTTGACCCACAGGTGGGATGGAGGGATGGGGAGAATCTAGATGAGATTCTGTGATAAAATCATGCAATGGTGCAAGTGAACTGTTGTGATTCCAACCTACTTTCTTTCTCTACTTTTAACTCATTTTCTATTAGAAAGTGTGGTACTCTTCCATATGATAATCTGCTAAATCTCTGAAAAGGGTCTCTTTATCATGGAATTTTATATCACATCAAATAACTCAAACCCATCTAATAAAATAACACTGATAATGAAAGCTAACTTTTATTGAATGTGCTTTACATAGCTAATATTGGTCAGAGTGATTTATATGCATTAACTCATGTGGATCTTTACACATGGCTCCTTTTCCTAAGTTTAAAATCAAGATGTGATTTACTTATTTCCTTCCTTCCTTCCTTCCTTCCTTCCTTCCTTCCTTCCTTCCTTCCTTCCTTCATAAAATTACTCACCAGAGATGGGAGGAGTGCTTTTCAATTTTTTTCTTTCTTTTTCTGATACACAGTCTCATTCTGTTGCCCTGGGTAGAGTGCCAGGGCATCATGACAGCGCACAGCAACTTCAACTCTCAGGCTCAAGAGATCCTCTTGCCTCAGCCTCCTGAGTAGCTGGGGCATGTGCCACCATGCCCCACTATTGCTTTTCCTATTTTTTAGTAGAGACAGGGGTCTCGCTTTTGCTCAGCCTGGTCCCAAAGTCATGAGCTCAAAATCCACCCGGCTGGGCCACCCAGAGTGGTGGGATTACAGACATGAGCCACCGTACCCGGCCTAAAGCTTACTTTTTAAAATACACTCAGATGAAGAAGCAATGATAAAGATTGCTGTAATTGTAGTTATGAGTTTCCATCTTTTGTTTTTAAGTATTCTAGTTTTGTCTTCCTTATTTGGACATTTGTTAATGTCTAAAAAAGCAAATTAATGAAAAAGTACCAAAAAAATTTCAGATCACATATGAGAAAAACAAAATTGTTGTAGTTCTGAGCTTGGGCAGAAGTTCATGATCTGACACGGTTAGTTAGCTGCTCCTTCTGTGAAGAGATTAGAATTCCTACTTGACAGATTTTAATAAGATTAAGAGGCACCTCTGTGAATCCTATTTCTTGTCTTTCATCCCTGAAGCAATCTGTAACCCTTGGTACCTCATTGAGTCTAATGATCTTAGAGTACATTCTTTTATTTCCTTATCCAATCTAATAATGATGAGTTTATGCTCTCATCTTGCATATTAGGTCTCTACCAACACTCAATTGGTTTTCTCAGTCGACTTTTCCCTTGTAGCAGTCTTGAAATAAGATTTTGCCTCCTTATAATGATTTTGTCTGAGAAATTGCTTTAAAGATATATTTTTAAATAGACTAGGTGATTTTTATTAAAATTCAAATTTAACTAGGGACAAGTGACACTTAAATCTTTCTCTGTCACATTGTTGAATTTACTCATTCCTTTTAAGAGACCAGCTTTTGACAGGATAGTTTTGTTTTGCTTTGTTTTTACTGAGATAGAGTTTCACTTTGTCACCCTCAGTAGAGTGCTATGGCATCACAGCTCACAACCTCAAACTCTTGTGCTTAAGCAATTCTCTTGCCTCAGCCTTCCAGGTCGCTGGGACAACAGGCTGGCTATTTTTAGAGAGGGGGGCTTGCTCTGCTCAGACTGGTTTCAATCTCTTGAGCTCAAGCAATCCAGCCACCATGGCCTCCCAGAATGCTAGGATTATAGGCATGTACCACTGTGCCCAGCCTTGATAGGATAGTTTTGATAAAGGGCAAGGATCTCAGGATGTTGATTCCTGAAGGGAATAGAGAGGGTGTCTGGTAAGGGGGGAAAGCAGTAGATTTGAAAGATAGCACAATTATAAAACTCAGGACACAATTCGATGTGTAATACTGAACGGTGCCTTTCCAGCTCTGTGGCTGTCCAACCAGAGTTAAGGATGCATAACTCTCTCCGTTTTATAGAAAATTACTTATTTGATGCAACATAAATACATTGAAAAAATGTAAATCTTATGCATCTTTAAATGTTAGGATATTATTTACTAATTTCCTATGGACAATGCAAGAACTGACCAAGAATCTACTCTCTGAATGACTGGAATTGTCTATCTTGATCTGAACTATAAAACTTCTATTTTTGAAAATGCATAGATTTTTAAAAAATACAAGAATGCTTATTAATGTCATAAAATTATTAATTATTAATAAAAATATGACTCTCTGAGGCATTAAGTCAAATAGCCTTGACTCAAAAACTATCAAGTGAAAAAAGATGCCTGCGTTGATTTCCTAATTCTCCAAACACAGTTATGTTGTATTTGTTTAGAAAGCACATCAGCAGTGCCTACTATCATGTTTTTCTTAACTTGAAGGATGGCTCTTGCAGGATGTCTACACTTGATCTTAGCCAAAAGGCCAAGAAGTGATCTTGCAGGATGTCTGCTTGAATGTCCTGCAGGTGGCGCTCTACCCAGTCACTTCCTGTGGTCCACAACATGTTATTCCTATGCCCAAGTTACTACTAAATGGGACTTTTCCACTCACTGCAGTTGTTCCCAAGGCTGGTTGTTCTGCTCCCCCAACCTGCCACCCTAGGGAGCAATAACCTTCCTAGATCCAAATCTCTGAGGGGGAGAGATTCATTTTTTCCTTTCTTAATCTTCTCTCACTGATCATCACTTTTTATTATGTTCTACAATTCCCTGCTGGTACTTTGTCTCCAAAGCTCACAGTTCTGGAATTGGGTGCTTTTAGGCCAAATATACATGTCTACTGAGACTTTTCTGAGATTTCTCTGAGAATTTCCCAACTTAAAGTTTCTACAATACCATTACTTTTGATTTTCATAAGATTTGGTCAATAACCCATGTATACCAGTCAGTCTGCCAGACTTCTGGGGTGAGCCCAGCAGGTTGTCACAGCAAGCTCAGCAACAGCTGCAAATAATTAGCACTCACAACATCTATAAAAAAATATTCCGAAGGAGTGAAGAGTTGGGTGGGTTGCCAATGGCAGGAAGCCTGCACTAGTGATTAGGTCACGCCCATTGAGTCTTTGATTCATAGGTTTGCTTCCTGTAAGAGGTTTTAAAAAGTCAGAGTTGAATCAACCTTCTTTGATGTAATAAAGTGGAAAAGGGATGTCCAGGTGAAATTCTAGGACCTGAGGGGGAGAGAGAGTAGCCCAAGCCAGAAGATATAAAGTGATCTATTACCCAAAAGTTGCTGTACTTGGTTGACTAATTTCTCGTCATTGCTCAGTGAGTCACTCCTGCCATTAGATATTATTCCAGCTTATAACAACACATCATTTATAAGAATCACCATCAAGGAATAAAAAACTGGCTATAATCCAGGAACAATATATTGCTACCCTTTCCTTTTCCCCCTTTTAAACAATTATCCTATATCTCAAACCTTTCACTTGCTGTTAGAATTGCTTTTTTTATATATTGTTTGTAGGTGTTATTTATTCAATGATAAGATATAAACAAAAACCAAACTGCTATCTCTCCAGTCCTTACATATCTCAATCTGGGGCTCCAGAATGGTCTCATGGGTCAGAAAAAGACTACCCAGCCAGGACTCCACTTCTGATAGAGGCCTTGGGGAGATGGCAGGGATCTGCCCTGTAGGCCTCTATGTCATTTTTCTGGGTCAGAGACGTTCCCTCAAACACTTTGATTACTTCCGATTATTTCTTAATTGTTTTGGATCTATCTATGCTTTCAGCCCATACCCCTCCTTGTGATTTTTAGCCCCTGAAAGCAACTCTGTTGAGGACTTTTATTTTATATACTAGATGTAATATTTTATATTTATATACCTAATATTTATATACTAGACGTAATGTCATTATTCAGTATTCTTAGAGGTAAAGTATTAGAGTTATCCATATGTAGTTTATGGTTTTGTCCAGTGCCAGGCATGACCCAATACACATATATCAAAGAATCTACTTTTTAATTTTTATAATCACTATAACAAAGCTATTGAAATTAAAAGCTTTTGTGGAACATAATAGGATTTGCTGAAGATTTTCTAAGAAACAGGAAAAGGAGAAGGTATAATGACCACCACCCAGCATACATCTGAATAAGCCCCCCTAAATTCCCTCTTCAGCCTCTCATTCCTTAAGAGCCCTTCCTCTCTCTCCCCTTTTTTTCCCAGCCTCTCACTCCCTCTTTCTACTTCCTCCAACTTTTCTTTATTATGCAGAGTGTTTAGATAGTGGTGAGCTTCTAGTTTTTTTTGAGGGCTTATTAAAATCTTCTTTCAATAAAATCAGCCTTTCTCTCTTTCTCTCTTGTGCACACTTGCAAGATGGGGGTACCAAATGAATTGTTGCTTAAAAAAATTTTTTTTCTTCATTATATTACATAATTTCTTTGTTTTCCTTTGTTAATTTAATTTTTAAGATTAAAAAAAAAAAACAGCTACACTATAGTTTAATTAGTTTAATTGGTTTTCAAAAATCTTAGACAATCCCACTTCAAGCCTTACTGGCATCCATACAAATTACTCTCCTTTTTTTTCCTTCTGATATTCCTGCCTGTGTCTACCAGATATAAAATAGATGATTCTGTGTAAAACAATGTCAACTATTTGCTTCGAGACTTATCGTTTTTTTTGCTTTTTGTTTCTTTCTCTCCGTAAGGCCCCCGCATTCCTCTTATATAAGAAGCAGGGAGGAGATAAAGGGTGGCAGAAAAGAAATTAGTTTTTGGCTTCTTGCCTCAACTCTGACCTTCTAAGTCTTCTGCTAACATACTTATCTGTAGGAATCTGCTTTAAGACTTAAAAAATAGCCAAGGGCAGAAAGAACTTCCTATTATCAAAAACAGGGATTTTGTGATATAGGCTAGTCTCACTGGAGTTAGATGATATCTCCAAGTAGTTTTGATTTGCATTTCTCTGATGATTAAAGATGATGAGCATTTTTTCATATGTCTGTAGGCCATGCACCTGTCTTCTTCAAAGAAGTTTCTCTTCATATCCCTTGCCCAGCCTGCAATGGGATCCCTTGTTCTTTTCTTGCTAATGCGTTTGAGTTCTCTGTGCATTCTGGTTATTAATCCTTTGTCAGAGACATAACCTGCAAATATCTTCTTCCATTCTGTGGGCTGTTTGCTTGCTTTACTTACTGTGTTCTTGGCTGTGCAGAAACTTTTTAGTTTGATCAGGTCCTAGTAGTGTGTTTTTGAAGCTGCTTCAATTGCCTGGGGGGTCCTCCTCATAAAATCCCAAGACCAGAGATGTTGGCGTGGATGTGGAGAAAAGGGAACACTTTTACACTGCTGGTGAGAATGTAAATTAATACATTCCTTTTGGAAAGATATATGGAGAACACTTAAAGATCTAAAAATAGACCTACCATTTAATCCTGTAATTCCTCTACTGGGCATATACCTAAAAGACCAAAAATCATATCACAACAAAGATATTTGTACCAGAATATTTATTGCAGCCCTATTCATAATTGCTAAATCATGGAAAAAGCCCAAGTGCCCATTGATCCACGAATGGATTAATAAATTGTGGGATATGTACATCATGGAATATTATGCAGCCTTAAAGAAAGATGGAGACTTTACCTCCTTTGTGTTTACATGGATGGAGCTGGAACATATTCTTTTTAGTATGTCCAAGAATGAAAGAAAAAGTATCCAATGTACTCACCCCTACTATGAAAGTAATTTAGGGCTTTCACATGAATGCTATAACCCCATTGCAACCTAGGAATAGGGGGAGGGGGGTAGAGGAAGAGGGACAGATGGGATCACACCTGCAGTGCATCTTACAACGATATATGTGAAACATATTAAATGTAGAATGTAAATGTCTTAGCACAATAACTAAAAAAACGCCAGGAAGTCTATGTCAACCAGTGTGATGAA